>JAEKDQ010001027.1:0-44182 GCA_026937815.1 Etheostoma perlongum
ATATAATGTTCGTCTACTGACATGAACTATGATAATGGTTTGGTTAGTTAATATTTCTATAATCTGCAAGGAAGTCCTATAACTAAACATTGACTATAAAAAAAACCTTAAACTGATAAATGCAGTTAATAAAGACAATAAGCATTTTTTTGTTTTACATTCATATACTTAAAAAAAAAAAAGGTCTAAACTGACCTGCCGCCACGTCTTGTACCACAAGGCCGAGGAGGAGCAGACCAAGCCAAGTCTTCATTGTGAGCTGTCTCTTCTGAAGCATTGATCAACTTATTAACAACTTCTATGTTTGAGATCCAGAGGAACAGACTCCGTCCTTCCAGGTCGAGCACCAGGGTCAACTGAGGATAAAGTGCTGTCATCAACCTTCATCTGGCCAATGGGAATTTAGACTGAGATCAACGTCACTTGTTACTCGGTGAAACTGACCCACAACTTTCACCAGGGTGAACCGAGGATAAAACTGATAGACAGTATAAGAAATGGACAATGAGATGTCGTTGTTACCAACGGAGACCAGTGAAGTCTATTAGAAGCACTTTTTCGGCAAAATTACCATCCCAATGCCAATGGGTCTTGGCGTGGCCATAGTGGTCGATTGGTTGGGGTTATGCATTTGACCTTGAGTGGTTAGGGTTAGGATAGCCGATTGGTCAGGGGATAGGACCAATGGGGTTACGTTACCTTGCGTAAGCATGGACGCCTGGCCAATAAATGCTACTGAAGGGCGGGTCTTGGCGTGGCCATAGTGGGATTCGTAATATCACTTTCCGGTGAAGGCTGAGCGTTACTGCGCAGCCTCCAACTGAGCTTGAAGACGTAGATGTGACGTGAGCAATGTGTCTGAAAGTTGTAAGTCTTCTGGTAGCTGTGCAAGAGAAATCTCAATCATTCCCAATCAGCAGAGACGGAGAGCGTAGGTATATGTTAGGAGATAACATAGAAACAGGGTAATTGTTGCTAACTACAATGCTAGTTAACGTTAGTAATTAAACCAAATCAGCTAAAGTAAGTCGAAACTGTCTGCGAGCTTCTCCTTTACTGTTTGGTAATTCCTCTACTATGCGACAGTAAGTTACGTGGTTATGACACAACCTATTTTTACAAAAACGTCTGCTATGGAGCCATAACTTCAGATACAAAGTAATGGAGCCTTTTATACATTGTTGCGTTTCATTAGAAATAAACAATGGACAAATAGAGTCTTTAAACGCTTCAGATGTAAAGGTATTTGCTGTCAAATTGACATCAAAATGAATGGCAGTCTATGGAATGCTAATGACGGGTGAGTACTAGGTAGCATAAAAATGGCGCCATATATGAGCTACACTTAGTGGAGGCTGTGTCTCTACCCGATGTGTTGAGTGCAGATGCAGATGTCAGTTGCTCGTGCGTCACTTTGCGACAAGTGCAGACGTGAGAGTAGCTAAAAACGTTTCTGAAAGGATTTCCATCTTCTGTTATTGTATGTAATGGGAACATTTTATTTTATGGATTTCATTAATTTCAGTATGACACACTTTAAACCGTTTAAATCTGACCATCAGCGACTCACATCTGCACTCGACTCACATCGGTTAGCCAGCTTACCTTTTTTGTACTTTTTTATGTCTTCAAAAAACTTTAATTTTTCATATACAGATACACAAACTCATTGAAAACATGAAATGTATAAACAAATGGATTGGGTGCATGAAATTAACATTAAATGTGGTTGTAAGGCATTGTAAATGTTCAGAGTAAGGATGGCTTTCTTATTTGTCAGTCCTTTTAAAGTTTAAAATATAATTTCATGTCATTTTTAAATTGGTGAATATTCTTTCAGACCATTTAAATTTATGGATATAAGATTTTCACAATAAAAAGTAAAAACATGGCATTTATCCAAATAATTTACTTCATAGTAAAAAATAATATCTCTACTTTGTAATTTTATCCTAGAGACACACAATAAATGAAATACGTCCTGCATATTAATCCAGAACAATCTGAGATGAAAACATTCACAAAACAAACAAACTCCACAAAATATGCAGAAAGATCAGATTTATATTTCTTTAAAATTTGATTTCTGGGGTAAATTCAATGGACAATTTTTAAATATACTTCAGTAACTTTATTACTAACAACATATTTATAATAATAGGTTCAAATCAAATTCCAATTGATATTCCCAAAGTGATTATTCCAATATTGTTTGTATTTTGAAAGTTCTCTGTTCTCCCTTGTGTTGTCTGGTTTTACTTCCTGTTGCAGATTTTCCCGCCTGTGTGATTACCTGTCCCCGCCCTAATGTGTTGCACCTGTGTCCCATTGTGTCCCATTGTGTCCCCTGTCTTGTGTATTTAAGCTCAGTCTTCCCCTTACCCCAGTGTGAGACTGTCGGCTTCCTCGTGTTCAGCCTTAGAGCAGGGGTCTTCAACAGGGGGTCCGCGACCCCTAGGGGGTCCGCGGAGGTACTGCATGGTGGTCGCGAAAGTTTTGGTTGATTAGACTTTTTTTTACCCCCCTGCAATTTGTCCATTTGAATAGCTTTTATGCATGATTACATGCAATTGACAGACATTGTTGATCTTGGCAGGTATCAGTTTATTGTGTTATGTTATGTTTATAAATGGCAGTGGCATGGCCGCCCTACTCACTGTGCCTCGCACATGTTTAAATTAAAACATGAATATATGAACCTGTGTATTATTTGAGTATCTTAGTATTGAATGCACAATAACAAGGTACATTTACACATGGCACTATAGGACCAGTTTGATATAACAATATACAATATATATAATTAGGGGGTCCCCGCTCCATCGCGCATCAATTTGGGGGTCCTTGGCCTGGAAAACGTTGAAGACCCCTGCCTTAGAGCATTTTTCCTTGTGTCCTCTATTCTCAGTTCCTGTTGTTTTCCCTGGATTTTGACCATTGTCGGCATTTTTGGATATACTTTGCCTGATGATTTGGATGCTGTTGCTGTAGTTGTGTATTGTGGGTCCATCCTTCTGTGTGTGTGATACAATGGTTGAAATGTCTGAAATATCTATTATTGCACTTTTTATCCTTTAAGTAAATGCCATTTAATTAAACATGTTCTAAATATTGACTGGTCATTAGACACATTACTACCCTCCAACAGTTTTACATACTCCATGGGTACAACATCAAATACTATGCTATATTCTCGTGCAATTATTGGAATATTAAACTTAATTAAGAATTCTGAATATGTAATTAAGTGAAATATTTTGTTTATACATATGAAGCCAACATAAAAGAACCTGCCTATGAAAGTTAGATAACTGAAGAGGGATTTTATCAATATTAAAATTGCACTTTAGTAAGAATTCAATACCCCCAACATTATGAAAAACAAAGTTTGGAATGAAATACCACAATTTCTTTATTTTTCATATAATGTTTAATCCAGTTCGTGGCATGAAAATGGGTCAGGAGTGAAAAAGGTGAGAAGGATATTAGCCCTCGGGTCTGGGGGCATGCTCCCCCGGAAGAAAATTTTAAATATTCCATATTTTGAGATGCATTTTTTGCTGGGGAGAGCTAGAGAAACTTAACTTCAGCCATGACTCAAACATTATTTTAATTATTATTTTAGTTATTACGTCCTTACTTAGTATTATGCAAGTATTATGGCCCCGCCCATGACATTATTTACACAGCGAGAGAAATATCCTGAGATGAGCGCAAGAAATTGCATCGAGAGCAAAGACTTAGGTTTTGAGAGCGAGAAGAAAATCGTTTTGAGAGAAACACAGAAATATTTTTCACACTGATAGCAAAAAAATATATATTTGAGAGTTTAAAAAAGTATTTTGAGAGATTCTTTTTCTCAGAAATAATTTTAAAAAATTCAAATATTTATTCAAACTTTTTTTGGTCTCATATTATTTTTTTTGATATTGGTATGAAAACTTTTTCTCTCAAATATTTTTTTTTCTGTCATAAAATGCTTTTTTGTTTTTTTATGAGTGTGATAACTAGTTCTCTCAAACATTTTTATCTCAGATCATTTATTTTCTCGCATGTAATAAAGAAACAAATGCTTCTTTGTGCTCTTTCTCTCCCTTCTTCAGTCGTCTTTGTTACACTAACCAAATGGGACATTAATTTATCATCTAATAACATAGATATAGATCATAACTGTAAACAACGTATAAGCTAGCATGATTCACGTTAGCCTGCTACAGCTGTCATTAGCTCTGGTTGATAACGTAGCATTGCTGCGCGACGTGATGCAAACGTTACAAGCTGAAGCTGCACTTTATTCAAAGCTCAAGTGGATTTTTTTGGTTACAGGGCATATGACATAATGTCCATAACTTTTACAACTCACGTGAAGGCCGAAGGGCTTGGCTTGTCTTCTTTCATCTGCGGTGCTCCGTGTGTGTGAAAATAGGCTCGCGTGTAAAGTGGACGAGAGCAGGCGGCAGTAGGCTATGGAAAGCCAACCAGTCCAAATACACGTGATTTCTCACACGTAAACAACGCGCAAACAACGAGGGACAAAAATCCGCTTTCCAGCCGTCTCCAGCCGCCTTCAGGCTGAACAAGACGTGACAGGAACTGTGGTCCGATTCCGATTTAATAAAATGTTATCAGACCCTATATCAGCTTGTACAAGTCTCCAGTTGTTTTAATTATGACAGAGTAGCTCTCATAATGCTCTACCACTGTCTAAAACTGTGGGTTTGGGTTTTCAAGGTGTAGTGCAGGGAAATATGATCCGCCGTGCGCACGGTCTGTTTTATTTTGAAAATTAACCGGATGTTTTATTTTGTCTCTGTGCTCGACTTCCTGTCCTGCACTATCTGCCGTGTGCTTAATTGCTGCGGAGCTCTCCGGCATCAAGCAAAAGTAGAAGCTCTGCGTATCTGCTCCGCTGGGCTGCGGACCGCCGGAGCTGGGACGGAGTCGGAACGCAGCCGTTCCGCAGTCAGTGGAAATACACACATTGACTTTAATGGAAACGTAATGATCCCCAGACATTCCGCAACCAGTGGAAATTGCCGCCATTGGCGATCGCTGTGAGCGATTCTGCGCAGATCTGGTTCATGTCAAACGAGCCTAATATAAACAAAGTCAGTCCTGGGGGCCAAGGGCATTGCTGAGGGCAGGATTGGATGATATAGCGATTTAATTTGATTTAACTTTAGTGATGATTGGCATATTGGCTGTAATCATGCAGCCACCACAGCAAAAAAATAAAAAATAAACAAAGAAAGAAAAGTTTATTTAGGCCAGCTAAGCCAATCAGGGCACACGTGCAATTGTCCGGGCAACAACGTCCGTGCACGTCCCTGTGTTACAACTTATATCCAGACATATTTTATATTGTTTGTGACTTCAAGGCTTGAACTCATTCTGCTTGCTGCTGATCAATACCAGAGTTTATCATAATAAACTCTGATTATATGTATTCAACATTTAATTAATATAATTCAAAATACCTTTACCAAAGATGAATTCAGGCTTCGACATGCATACAAAATTGGAAAAAAACTATCCATGCTGTTTTGAGTGAGATATGGGTTTCTGAATGTCCTCTGCCTTCAGTCTCTGGGTGAGCTGTTCAAAATCTGCACACACACAAGTTCACCATAATCTACAAAAAACTACTTACATGTCCCTGTTCTGCAGGTATTCCACGCAAACAGAACTGAGATGCCTCACTCTGTAGCTAAAACAAGTGAGATGTCTCACTCTGTAGCTAAAACAAGAGAGATGCCTCACTCTGTAGCTAAAACAAGAGAGATGCCTCACTCTGTAGCTAAAACAAGAGAGATGCCTCACTCTGTAGCTAAAACAAGAGAGATGCCTCACTCTGTAGCTAAAACAAGTGAGATGCCTCACTCTGTAGCTAAAACAGAGACCCAAACACAGAGGGTGAAAACAGGATCTGCAGCAATGTGCGGTACAACAAAAATATGGTGTCTTTTGAAAATGAAACCATGTAAACCTATTCTGGTACAACCTCAAAATACAGTTATGAACCTGAAAATGAGCAGAATATGGGCGCATTAAAGGTTTGTTGTTTTCTGAAGCACTTTATTAGCACACATATTAATAAATTATTTAAAAACAGTTATCAGTGCAACAACAAAAATACAGCACATGAATAAAAACTGATTGTTGGTGTTATTAAACAACATTAAATCTTCGCCAGACTCCAGTCTGCTGTTGAACATGAGCGTGGCCTGCAGCAGCACCCTCCCTCTAAAGGCAACCCCCGTCAGCAGCTCTGTCAGTCGTGCATCAGTCAGGAATCTCTAGATTTTTCTTAGAGACAATCCTGTCTAGGAAAATGTTGACTCCTCACTCAGAGTTCAGCATCCTCTTCTAATCTTCACTGTCACCCTGTCAAGAAAAGTAGTAAATAAAAAGTAAAAGTAATATTTTTCTCATATTGGTGTCCACAATTTGAAGAAAATTATTTTTTTTATGGTGAACAGGATATTAGTTGTCCACAAGGGGGAAAAGAAAATCGATTTGAGTGTATTTTAAGGTAGAATTCTTACTGTTAGCAGGGCGGAAGCCTGAAATACAGATGAGAGAAAACAATTTTACATTTCAGAATTTATAAAAAGAAAAACAATAATAAATGGATTGATTTCCCTGAAGTACCACACATAATATGCAGGACGAGACTATCAGCGGTATTCATATTAAAGTCATTAGGGAAGTAAAAACATATTTGTTCTCCACCATTATTGTTCCTCCTCCAGAGTCCATAGATGCAGAGTGTCAGCAGCAACAGCAGCAACAACAGTCCTAAAGCAACTCCAACAACAGCACCAGCCGGGACCTCTGAGGGACGAACTGGAACCGACACACAACAATTACACTTTGTGTTCATTCACATTGTTGCAACTTATCAAGCCATGCTGAAGACTTTGCTTCTACGCTTCAGAGTTCAGGATATAAAAGCAAAAATGTAAAGGTACTTTTTCAATTAGCCACACAGTGGTGCTATTTTCTCTTCACTCTTTTTCATTGTTCTCTGGTGCATAGGCTAACATAATTACCATTTTCTCGTGGCGCCACCTACGTGTGAAAAGTAACTTTGCAGGAACTCTCACGACTTATTGCCGGTTACGTCATAAAGTATAACTTCACAGAATCTAAATCTCACAGCCAGCCATACATACATGAGTGCAACCGAGACCCGTATTGCATCCGGTTGTATCTCCGTCTCCCTCATTTCTATCATCTCAATACTGTCTCCAATACAGGCACCACTTGTGACTGCCTTTTTTAACTGTGCTTTTAACATAATTGTACATGTTATGTATTTATTAAGTTTTAGGTTCAAGCCTGTGTTCTGTGTTTTAATTGGCTGTGAGTTTCCTCTTGGGGACAATAAGGTTGAAATTAAAATGTTGGCATTATATGCACAAGTTTCTCATAAGTTCTTTCTTGGATTACGACCTATGTTACCTACCAACATTTATTGAAATCTGTTGCAAACAAACAAATATAAAAGACAAAGATAACCACCTTGGCAAAGGTAACAAACACCATAGCTCCAAGCTAACCAAGCTCCATCACGTCTGATTCCATTCTCACCTCTGTTGGTCCTGATCTTGGCTTTGTCCAGTTTGGTGACGATGTCGTCCTCCACACCAGAGAGCTGAAACACACAGTCGTACCTCCTCCAGTCTTCAGCTGGGACTGATGAAAGGTCCAGGTCTACACTCATCTGGAAGGATCCATTGTGGTTGGGGAGGATCTCTCCGAGGTCCACGTCCTCATGAAGCTCCTCTCCATCTTTCCTCCAGAACATCATGGCTCTGTCAGGGTAGAAACCTGTAGCGTGGCAGCTGACTGGAGAGGACGGAGACTTCTGGAGGAGAGACTCTGAGGGAACCTCTGCAGAGAGGAATACACTAGAATGGTATGCATCTATATATTCTTTCCTTTGTTTTTTATCTTTACTTTTGAATAGTTCTTCAATTCTATCCTATTCTTTCCTGTATATTCTGTATGTGTGCTGTCTGTCTTATATTTTGACGCTGTAGCACTATATTGCCTGAAGATGGTCTAGTACTGAAACGTTGCCAACTGTTAAACTTTATATATTTTCTGCAAGTTAGACAGTGTGAGGGAGTTTTCTTTGCAGCTGCTGTAGCACTGAAATTTCCAAATTTGGGATCAATTAAGTATATCTAATCTAATGTACTGTTTCCTTTTCATTTGAATGTTGCAGTGCATTAGAAACAGAAAAGCCACATGAACACTGATACAACAGTAAATTTGTGTAAATGTGATTACCTGTTCTCTGCAGGAAGCTTCTCCCATAGTGCACATACTTCTTCAGCCAATCAGGACATTTGTGGATGTAGTTTTTATTATATTCTAATCTAGCTTTCTCAGCATCCCATCTAAGCTTGGTCATGAAGGCCTGTTGTTTTGGAGCGATCCATGTCAGCGTCTGCAGGTCCAACGCAATAAAGTCTTCTCCATCATAACCGTACTGATTAAAACCAATAACTTCTCCGGTCTCATCATCCCACTCACAGCCGTTCATCCTCTGTAGAATGTGGGCACCTGAGAGAGAGAGAGAGAGAGAGAGAGAGAGAGAGAGAGAGAGAGAGAGAGACTACAGAAAAGGTGACCACATAGAAGCTGGAAGCTATATTCACTGCCAAAGGTCCATAATTTAAGTCAGTTTTTTTGTTAAGTAGTTTTTTGTTGTTGTAATTAACAAGCGTCTTTTAAAATAACGGTAGCCAATAATTTCAATCCGCTGCAAATAAAAATGATCCAAACCAAGCCGAAGCCCTAATCATGTTAAAAGCACTAGGCTACTGTTGGGAATGTGTTAACGGGAACGCGACATCTAACAATCCAACACAAGTAATGTATAAGGGTGGGGAAAATAATCGATTCGTAGATGCATCATGATTCTCTCTAGAACGATTTGATGCTTGATACAGATAAGTTAATAATCGATTATAATTATTATTTTTTGAAATGTGTTGATTTTTATCTAAAGGTTACTGTCTCCAGACAGAAAGATGGAAAGATGAAAGATGGGATAATGGACAACTTAGAGTTTAGGCAAGTAAGGCAAGAAAAAAAACACACAAAAATGGCCAATTGGATTTTTTTTTATACATTCACATGATCTAATAAGACATAATAACACAAGTAGGCTGTTCATCTACTTTATCACGTCTGACCACCTCGTGTTTCATGTTCTAAGAAGCAGATTCTCCGCCTTTAAACATGACTGAGCCTCTGACAATGGAAGATCACTGAGAGAGAAGGTGACTCAGCATGTTTAAGGCTTCAGCATGGAATGACTACAAAATAAAAACCTCAGTAGACAAAACATAACTTGTGTGTGACAAATACTGCATATGTCAAAATCTAACAAACTCAGATTAATATGTATATTTTTTTAAAATCACGCATCGAAATGTACATTAAAAGATTCGAATCGAGATGCATTGATAATCAGTTTAGATTCATGCGCTGTTGAGGTGTGCCTTGCCTTTTGACTAATAAAAGGTGGTACATGATATTGGTAAGCAATTTGACAACATTGTAGTAAATATTTTCGGTGCATCAAAAAGCGTGATCGTTATGATACCAGCACAAATTGGTGCATAAAAAGACCCCCCCTCCCGATTCCACTAGGCTGGCTACGGGCCGATGAACATAAACATACTATACCTCCGGTCTGGTTTAAGCATTGCTTCAAGCTGTCGATGTTGGCTCTGAAGACCTGCTGATTACCTGAACACTTCAGAGCATACCACTCCAGGTGTTGTGGGTCATCCTTTATCAGCTTTCTCATCCAGTCCTGTTTGGGTTCTGCAGACTTGATGTTGCTGTCACAGTAACCGACCTGGACTTCATCAACCAGCGCCGCGCCCACAAACTCTGGAAGGTTTGGGACTCCAGAAGATGCAGTAAGGAAATATTTCAGGGAGTGTTTCACTGCAGGACAAAGGATGTTGGTTCACTGATTAAATGGTTGCCCCCCCCCCCCAAAAAAAAGAGAGAAACATTTAAAATCTGTTAAATCACAATGGGATAAAAAAAAGAACACAGAATAGGCCTATATTATAAAACAGACCCTACCCCAGCCCTAAGCATCATGCTTACATCCCTTAATAAAGAGAAGTCTAAGTCTATGTCTCTTTCTACATTCATGTGGATTTTTGGATTTTTTTTATTTAGTATCTTTTCTTTTATTGTCCATATTATTCATGTGGATTTGCCATTTAATCATCCTGTTTATGATGTATGTGTATGTTGTGTCTTTAAGCTACTGGAACCTTGAATTTCCCCTTGGAACATATAATAAAGTATCTATCTATTATCTAGGTTTTACGTTTGCACATTGAGCAACGAGTGATGTTGGCCAGTGTACAAGTGTTTTTTTATGTAGCCCTATTTGAGCTCATGCTCTTTTGCAATTGTGTATTGTTGTGATCATTATTAAAGGAAAACTAGTTAATGTGTTGGAATCACTGTGTCAGACCAACTATAAGCAATGATATTGGGGGACAGTTGCTTCATCTCAAGCCTATACATTGCATACTGTGTAAAATCAACCATACTAGCAATATTGAACTTAAAAAATAGATTGTTTTTTGACCATGAAAATTTGAAAATGGAATTAATTGTCAACCCATTGGTTTTATCTGGCAAATTGTAATTTCTTTTAATGTTAACCCCAATTTCACAGCGTTTTTATGTGCATCCAAAGAATATAAATCTCTCAAACTCATAGAAACAAAATAGTAACAACTGTTGTATTTTATGGTGAACCTTTTGAAGAGAAGATTCATTTTGTCTAATTGTAATTAATATTGTTTAATCACCCCCCACACCTCCCTACATTTTATTATTAGGCCTATTAGTATATTTGAATATAGCCTACTTTTTCAATAAAGTTTGGGGAAAAAATAATCTCAAGCCTTTCAATAATGCGATGCAGCAGAAAATAATAATATTCTTACAAAACCAAGACGTTCATCGCACTGTTCGGGTCCTTATAAGAATTATAACATATGCATTCAGTGTCATGTAGCCTACATAGACACGTAATGGCGTTACTGTTATGTAAAGTCGTGACAAAGTGAAAGTGCAACTGCTGTGTTCCCAATGTCGCGCTACAAAGTGACTTTAAACAAGTTACAGCAGTCCCAACGGGATCTTACCCGCAGATGTAACGTGACAGAAGAGCAGCAGCACAAATAACTTCTTCATCTTGTTTTGATTATTATAAGCAGCCTGGAGCTACAGTCAGCTGATTTAGCCTTTCATGCTGAACCTGCGGAGGGCGTGTCCCTCACAATGTGACTTGTTGGAAATGACGAATTTCTATTCCTTTCAGTTTTGTGGCTATTCATTTTTCAACTCATAGAGAAACTATTTATCAAACCCTTCAAATACTCACATTTAGAGAGAAGGGGATAGAAAATGGTAAAGTAACAAAACTACTGCGAGACAATGTAGTGTAGTGGAGTTCAAAGTCCTATATTATTTCTCTCTGAAATGTACACTATAAAGTAGCATACAATGGTAATACCCAAATAATGTAATCTTGTTGTACATGTCTATGTAGGCTATCGTGATAATAAAAGGCATTCTATTCTATTTATGTTAATGTACTTTCACTGAATTTATACAAACCTTTTTTTATTGTAATGCTGTTTTTAATCTAAAAAGGCCCATTTTCAATACATACATTTATAACCAGTCTACACACTTCCATCCTGTTCTCCTCCAGGATGCTGCTGTCTCTAGCAGCTTAAAGTGATTAGTCAACAACGCAACACGTTCATCTCGCGATACTTCTATTGAGACATCCTGTGTCTTCTCTTTACATCTTCGCAAATCCAATTATTCCAGTATTTATGCGTGGAAAAGTTTCAGAAATAATCTAAAATACGTTAAAATATCATTATAATATTCTCATGAAAATAAAACCTGTTTTTAAATCTAAGTAGGGACGATGAGGGCACACAGAAGGAGGCACACTTGGAATTGAATGCGTTCTCGCGAGATCTTGATGAGCCTACTTCAAAGTAAATGCCACGTCTTCCCAGTAGCATCAAGGCAGATAGAAACATTAGCAATTTACCTAACATACTGTACGCATAATAGAGAGTTATTCAGCAGCCCAGTAGGCAGAGATATCTGACACAACCCGGTAAGAAGTAATTGTTTGTTTTTTACTGTATGTCGCAGTTAGGGATGTTGCTAATACTGCAGCAACATGCTAGCAAGTTAGCTAGCCAGACAGTAACGTTAGCTTTCTGTACAACTTGTAAAAACCAGTGATGCGATTTGAGTATTTGCTGTTTACTGTGGGATTAAAGACACTTTTTTTTTTTTTAAAAGATAGCAGATTATCCGCTTTACAGCCACACACGACGTTTGAAGCCGCCAAGTAAACACAATTTCAAAACAAAGCTAACTGCCTTGCAAGTGAAAGGCATGATTTTTGAATAAGCTAACGAGGATTGTGTCGTTGCAGTTACATCAGTCTGTATCAGCAGCTATCACGATACTTCACACTGTTAGCATTATATATTATAACAGTTTTACATCATGGCGAGGCAGCCAATGAACAACAGAGCATAACATGAATCACTGGTGGAACATAAGTACATCTACTCCAGTAACTACAATTTTGAGGTACTTTAGGTACTTACTTTGAGTATTTCCATTTAACGCTGCTTTATTTTTCTCCGTTTGGGATCCAATGTTGTACTTGTTACTCCACTAAATGTATTTTGACAGCTGTAGTCAACTGCAGAGTGATCAATACAAAGCATAAATAAACTAATACATAATGTTTTATTATGACAGGTTATGATACCCAGCAGCAATGAGGCAGTTAAAATAAGGCCCACCTGTACTGGCTGTAACATTAGGGTGATGTACTAGGGTTTTTTAGACTGTCGTATTGCTACTTTTTCTTAAGACACGACCATAGACTGGATATTATTAATGTTAACAGTCTATGGACACGACACATTGGAGTACTTGTTCAATTACTGACTTTAATGCAGCAGATGCATCTCCATTTTGAGTGCTTTTTTGGCTCGCTGCCATGTTGGCACCATCATATAAAGTGGCTGATCTGATCTGTAGAAAGAAGAGCTCTTCCTACAGATAGATCATACACCCCGTTCTCAGTGAAGATGCACAGGTATCTGATCATTAAAGCAGGATGTGGTGTTCATCTGGAACACGTTTGACTACATCTGATAATTTGATTGTTTACACAAGGTGGTATACGGGGAAAAAAATCCCACTGTAGCTGTATCGTTTCTCTTCATTAGTGGCCACAATTTCTCACATCAGAAATGAAAGAGCAGCATTTATCCACAGGTTATTTTTCCACACAGATCAGTCAGTAGTTGCAGTGATCATGAGATAAATGCTAGTTGCGCTTTCTCGATGATAACTGAAACTTCATTATTCCTGGTGCTTAATGTAACGAGGAGAAAGATTGATACTTTTAAGCCTTTTTTTTAAACTGATTGCTATTCATCAGTACTTCACTCTAGCTTTCTTTTGCAGCTACTGTAAATGCAAAAAAAAACATTAAAAAAAACACATGCCAAAAGATAGATGGTGTATTCCTCTTCAATTGTCTGATGTGATCATTTCCATATGAGCCAAAAATATAAAACAGCTAGGGACAAGTGATGGTTCCTTTTCTTTTTTTGCAAATGCTGTACTTTTCAAAGACAGTGATAGGGAAGTGAATCTATTGGGTGGCAGGAGCTCAGTCTGTCGGGAGTTGGGTTGGTAACTGGAGGGGTGTTGGTTCAAGTCCACATACGGACCAAAGTATGGTGGTGGACTGGTAGCTGAAGAGGTGCCAGTTCACCTCCTGGGCACTGCCAAGGTTCTCTTGAGCAATGCACCGAATCCCCAAATGCTCGGGGTGCCTTTCCATCAGTTTCCATGGTACTGAGCATGTGTGTGTAATTCAGGCCTGCGTGTAATAACAATAATAAAACACGGTAATTTCGCCTTGCAGGATTAATAAAGTATACATTATTATTATTTGCATTATCACAGTAATGTTTACAATGTAGCAAGGCAGAACAGAAATCATTTCCCTTAATTGGAGTTTATTAAAGTAAAAGAGTTTATTAGGGCAACTGAATCCAATCTTTTAATCAGTATTTTGATTGCAATTTTGGCTCCTCACGATCGGAAAAACATTGTAATCAAGCAAAAAGATTATTATTTTTTTATTAAATTTTGCAGGCAAACTCTTTTGTCTTGTGTTCTGAAGGGAAATTTTAAAAGTTCAACGGGAAAGTATTAAGGAATTTTCCACATTTTATAGTGGTTTCACTGTTGATTTGTTTCCCTGTTTTTCTTCAACAAATGCAACAACTTTCCAAAATTGGGATTTTAATAGTGACTAATATTTTGAGCAGCCCGACCAGTGAGTTTTTATTCATTCTGACTTCTTCACTTTTCTCTTTGTCAAAGGGGATAATATGGGCTGTATACGTCTGCTGGCACTGACACTGGCCACATCTGCAGTACTCCTGTTAGCCTCACATTCAACCACTGCCCATAGCCATTCCCATGGCGACCATGGCCACGGCCACGGCCACCATCACCACGGCCACCATCACCATGGCCACTCCCACGGAGAAGACGATCATGAGGACGTGAAGATGTTCCACGGAGCGAGCAAGTGGAGCGCCGAGGCCAACATCCCTCTCCAGGAAGAGGAACACCACGGACACGCACACGCTCATGATCGCGGACATGGGCACGCTCATGACCACGGACATGGGCACGCTCATGACCACGGACACGCACACTCTCACGATCACGGACATGGGCACGCTCATGATCACGGACACGCTCATGATCACGGACATGCACACGCTCACGGTCATGGACATGGGCACGCTCATCAGGATGCGGAGGATATTGTTCGGTGCACAAGGAGGGAGAGTGGACACGCACACTCCCACGGGGAGGGGTGAAGGGGAGGCAGAAGGAGAGAAAAGGGACACGGTGGAGCTGTGGACACAGGTGTGGTCATGGGTTAAAACGGGTTGTCTGTTTGGCCAGGGAAATCTATTATCCATTAGACCTGGGTTAGACTGGATAAGTTCTGATTCCTCCCATTACAATCAATCTACACAGTTCAAGTACGAATACGTCAACCTGCGTGGTTAAGAATGGGCATAAGGCTGTTTGAGGAGAGCCAGATCACAAAGTCAAATCAACATTTTGAAGAAGTTGTTTGACATTTTGGGGAAATTATGCTTATTTGCGTTCTTGCTAAGAGTTTGATGAGAGGATCGATAAGACTCTGAGACAAAGGAGTGGTGTTGATCGTCTCATCTCACTCTTGTCAGTAAGCCCCACACACACACACACACACACACACACACACACACACACACACACACACACACACAGCATTAATCTGCTCAACTCTATTTTTCATTCAACTCCAGTAGCAGGACTCAGACTGATGTATGGCCAAAAACAAACATTTTATGTCCTCTGTAAGCGTCCCGGGAGCAGGCTTTCCATGTAATGATTTAGTCATTGTTGTGTTATTGGGGCTGATGCAACAATATCATCATCAAAACATATTTGTGCTTACAAATCTAAGCTCCTCATACGAGTTATACCTAGCTTAGCCTCCGCTCAGATCTCCGTTCTGCTCCTTTCCTCGTCTAACTCCTGTTTGACTGTTTCTCAAACTGTTTTGTCCTTTGTGCTGCATTGTTGATGACGTTCATCATCAGTAATCCATCCTCCATCGCTGTGCTCAGGCTATCGGAGCGACCCTGTTGATCAGCGCGGCTCCTTTCCTCATCCTGTTTCTGATCCCAGTTCAGTCCAACAGCGACCAGCACCAGAACCTGCTCAAAGTGCTGCTCAGCTTCGCCTCAGGTGGACTGCTGGGAGACGCCTTCCTCCACCTCATTCCACACGCTTTGGGTGGGTAGTCCATCCAAAGAAGCTTGTATACCCTGATCTGTTTGATATATACATATTCTACTACAGGTAATTTACTCCATACACATGAAGGAAGGACATTTTTTTTCTCCTTACAGCTCATATTCACATTGTTTTTTGTTCCCAGAACTCACTTTCATGCTGTCTGGAGACTGACCAGCAGAGTTACATTCCCATTTCTGACACTTCTGCAAACTTTAGACGGATACAAATATATACAGTATCCCCTTCACCATACATAGTGATTGGCATGGTTTTATTTTAGTTAGCTTTATAGCTGGTTTGATTTGCATTGAGAGATGATGTTATGGAAAGTACCCATGCCAATCTCTATGTATGTGATGATGGGGGTTATTTTAATTCAAAGGCCAAGGGAACTTCATCTGGATGCATAGTATCCTGGATACATGAAGTAACTGGCTTTTAATAATACAAATCTGCCTGCATCTATGGGAATTTAACATACATACATACATTATTCATTCACAAAGACAATTGTTGTCCTTAAAGGTTGAATTTTTCCAAAAGATGATTATTTTTTTTATTCCTCTTTTTAATCAACTTTTTTAGCATGGGTTATAAACTTTATGAGGACCACTGTATATATTATATATTGTGTATATATACATACTCTACATACAAAAAAATTCTGTTTGAACCAATAACCGAATGCTCATCTAAAACAGACGTAGCAGGATGTTCCGTTTGTCTGTATGTGTTTAATGTCTGTTTCCTCTTGTGTATCGTATTTGTTGTGCACAGAGCCCCCTCTCACCACGGAGAAGAAGATTTAAGTGAGGAGTCGGCCACCCCATGAGTAATGCGCAGCAATATCCTTTTTAGTTAATGTATCATTCGGTTAGTGTTAACGGGTGATTTCAGGTTACAAATAGTCAAAAAAATTTACAAAAGCCAAACACAGCTGTATACTGGATTCAGCAGAAGAAATATTCATCTTTTAGTTAGTCTTTACTGTGCATCTATGTAAAAACTTGACTTTGGCTTCATAGGTTGATCAACAGCACATCATAGTAAATCACTATACATCAATACATAGCACAACATGCACAGTAAAGGCAACAATAACAGTGTGAGAGGGGTTACACATTTAGCAAAGTTATTGCATTTGGTATGAAAGACTTTTGTAAAGGTTTGTGGTTGTTTTAGCGGCTGTAGCGTCTTCCTGGGGCAGTTTTATGAATTCTTTAAGAAGGGGATGAACAGAATCAGAGTTTGTGTGGCGTTTTAGTTCATCTGCATGTTATACAGTACATGCATCCCAGTTGTTTCTGCACTTTCCCAATCACATACTCATGCTCATACCATGCACACATATTACACGTTTAAACACTTTCAGCAAGACGGCACTTTAAAAAAAAAAAGTATTCTATATTGGCTGTAAAACTTAAGATGAAGTGTAATCAACAAAATGATCCTAAATATATTTGAACTCCTCTACAGCTTGAATGGGCTGATCATTAATCAAAACAGGTGGAAAACAATGCCCGTCAGTATGTACCGAACTCTTCTAATGTATCCCAGTTTTAACCAGCGCTGATTTGTCCTCTGCCTGCACAGGAGCCGCCCACGGTCACATGATGTCAGTGGGTCTGTGGGTTCTCGGTGGCATCATCGCCTTCCTGGTTGTGGAGAAGTTTGTGCGGGCCCTGAAGGAGGCAGCGGCCACGGACATTCCCACGGCCACTCGCATGGTACGGCGCTGGAACTAATTCCTGACAGAAGACTTTTTTCATTGTTATACAGTACATAAAGTATTCATCTGCAAGACAAAGTATTCATTGCCCCTGAAATGAATGTTAACAGTTTCCAGCATGTGTTATCTTGTATATTTGTATGTCCAGTATATTGACCTGAAGGGCTTATGAACTTTAAAAATCATCATTAAATTGTCCTCTGTAGCCACTACTCGTAATCTCCTGCAGACGGGCCTAATTTGAACTTTATGTCACATTTCAGATGCTCCCAAGGAGAAGGACAGTGATGGAGAAGAAGATAAGGAAAAGAAGAAGAAGAAAGAAAGCAAAGACAAGAAGATGCCAAAGAAAGAGACACAGGAGAAGAGCACAGGTGAACCAAACCTGCACAGATTTAGAACACAGCTCCCTCTGCTGGTCAGATACTGACCTGCAGTGTGGTGACGCATCACGCAAGATATTCACAATTTAAAATCATAAGCAGAGAATTCCCAATTAACTTGTTGGTTCGGCAGAATAGAAGTGACCTATGCACATGTAATACCAGAGGCTCAGGCTTGTGCCCCATTTAATTTGTCTGCCTAAGTTAATTTTTTTAAGTTTAAAAAACACTCACTATCTGCCCTGAAACATCCCTACAATCTAATACAATGCTGCTTTTTCCAAGCTTCTGAAATAGAAATTTAAAACTCAGTCAGGGGTAAAACATGGAGTGTTTACTGTGTAGAGTTCGGTAGTTTGTTTGATTGATCTGATATTGGTTAATACAGTCTGCAATTAGACTTTATTATGTTAATGTAATAGGTAAAAAAAGTACTTAAAGCTAACTTTTTGGGGGTTCAGATCTTAATGTTAACATTGACCTGCTGTGTTTAAAAAACAGGGTTGCTCCCTGCTTGTAGATTTAACAGCAGAAGAATCTTTTTATATCCACACTTAAAATGGGTACTGCAACTGCATTTTCCTAACCTAATTGATATTGAATTGTATCTGAAATGTAATTGAATCGGAACCTTGTGAATCAGAATTAATTTGGGAAATCATTGACGATGCCAGCCCTACTTATGAAGCGCGTTTCACAGAACTCTATAGCCTCTTTCCGACCACGTAGTTATAGGAACAGTGCACTTCTAAACAGTTCTACTAACTACTCTCCACCAAAACCGTTTTCCATTTGCATTCGCGCGGGCCGAGTGGCCATAGGAACTGACCTTTTGTTATTATAACACAGCCGTCTAACCACCACTATGCGCCAAAGGGCCCTGAAGTAGGAGGTGAAAGAGTTCTAGGAACTGTGGCCAGAGGAACTTAATAATCCCCAAATTGGTCCAGTCAGAGCACGGTAAAAAAAGGGTTCTAGGAACGTTATGTATAGGTTTCAGCATTCAGGATTCAGCACAACTCTGCTTATCTGGCACTGAAAACACGTGTTCTTGGCTTTTATTAAAACACGTGTCAACCATTTATCATCATCATTGAGTCTTTAATTGGCAAGGAGGGGAAGATTGTAATTATGTTGACAGTCATGTCCCCACAGGTATGTGCAGCTGGCACCGTTGTGGTCAGAACGTTGTGACCTCCTTTTAACAGAAACAGCTGATATATTCTTATAGAAGTGTTTCCTGATGCAGTGTCCTAATGGAGGCTGATAAACAGTCTGCTTACACATTATATAAGCTCTTAACCAAGCAAATTGTAGGATTTTAGGCACCCTTAAGCAAAATGCAAATACAGGACATTTTTGTTATGCTGAATTATTTGCAAAGAAATGTTTCAATGAAACAGTAAGATTGTGTAAAAATTAAGAAGGAAATGAGTGAAATGCCCTGACGTCTGTGGCATTTTCCTTATATTTATTGTTTGTTTATCTGTGTCTTGTACTTTTCCCCCGGTCCCTTGCTCCTGCAGCAGTGTGAATCTCCCCATTGTGGGATTAATAAAGCATTTGTAATGTACAGTATGTTATCAAATGGGAATCAGAATTGATTTGGGAGATCACTGGTGATACCCAGCCCTATTATTTTATAGAGCGCTTTTCACTGAACTCAGACACTTTACAGTAAAACCACTACAGTAGGCACGTTGATAACAAGTACACAATGTGAGTGGTTTTGGATTCAGCACAACTCTGCTTATCTGGCACTGAAAACACGTGTTCTTGGCTTTTATTAAAACACGTGTCAACCATTTATCATCATCATCAAGTCTTTAATTGGCAAGGAGGGGAAGATTGTAATTATGTTGACAGTCATGTCCCCACAGGTATGTGCAGCTGGCACCGTTGTGGTCAGAACGTTGTGACCTCCTTTTAACAGAAACAGCTGATATATTCTTATAGAAGTGTTTCCTGATGCAGTGTCCTAATGGAGGCTGATAAACAGTCTGCTTACACATTATATAAGCTCTTAACCAAGCAAATTGTAGGATTTTAGGCACCATTTTGTTATTAAGCAAAATGAAACGTGACATTTTTGTTATGCTGAATTATTTGCAAAAAGAAATGTTTCAATGAAACAGTAAGTTTTATGGCGCTTTTCATTGTGTAAACATTAAGAAGGAAATGAGTGAAATGCCCTGACGCCTGTGGCTTTATTTTCCCTTATATTTATTGTTTGTTTATCTGTGTCTTGTATGTTTTCCCCCAGAACGGTCCCTTGCTCTGATCTGCAGCAGTGTGAATCTCCCATTGTGCAGGGGGATTAATAAAAAAAAAAAACATTTGTAATGTACAGTATGTAATCAAATGTGAATCAGAATTGATTTGGGAGATCACTGGTGATACCCAGCCCTGTTTTATAGAGATATCCGCTTTTCACTGAACTCAGACACATTCTTTACAGTAAAAAAAACCACTACAGTAGGCACGTTGATAACAAGTACAAATGAGTGGTTTTGGATTCAGCACAACCTGTTGTCGGCCATCTGAAAAAACACATGCTTTTTTTTGGCTTTATTAAAACACGTGTCTATCATCCTCATTATCATCAAGGCCAAAGTTTGAGCTAATTTGCATGTAGGTTAAGAATGTAGTCCTCTATTTTAATGTGTTTGTTCCTGTCAGCTGCTGAAATGTGTGGGTTCTTTTTGACTTGTCAGTCATGTCCCCGCAAGTATGTGGATTGTGCTGGCCCCGTGCAGAACGTTGTGACCTCCTAACAGTTCAATTAAATGGCTTGATTTATTCCTACTGCAGTGGTTTCTGATCCAGTGTCCTGATGAAGGGCTTTACACTCTTCCTATAAGCCAGAGCTTCCAACCTGATGGGGGGTCCAGGAGCCTTAGGGCCTCCCTCAGAGTTAGTGCAGGGGGCCAATCAAATGTAAAAAAGCTTTCCTTAAATAAAAAAAAAATCATTTGAAAGTTTATTTAAAAAAAAAAGGTTTAAAAAAAAAACTTTAAATAAAGTAAATTATTATATAAATATATTAAAATAATTAAATTAAAATTAAATGAATAGTTATATTTATATACTAAAATGAGAAAATTATACATTAATATGAATGCAATTTAAGAGCTGACCACAGAGAGAGAGCAGTAGGCTTCATTTGTAAGACTTAAAAAATGTATCTTTACACAAAGCGTGCAGCATTATGAAAATAGGGCATTTAACCATATCATGCAGGTCACAAGGTATCTAATGTGTTTCCTGTTGCTCTGCTTCTGTGTCAGCTTTCCCTGCACTTTCTGCAACTTTCTGACTTTTACAAAAGTGTTGAACCTCGATTCATTTGTTCGGATGTCTCCGCTCATGATTGAGACAAATTTGTAATTTTGGGGGCTGTACTAATAAAATTGACTGACTTGAAAATGCATTTGAAATAAGAATTCAGTATAAATGGGCTTATCTGTAGTTACAAAAGGTTTTGTAGAAAGCACCTTTGACTACAAGAAACTCAGTGCTTACACACACACACACACACACACACACACACACACACACACACACAAATACAAATACAAATAAAAGCATAAACATGACAAAATTGAAAGTAATAAAAAACTAAATTATTTAGAGGAATTACTGAGAAAAAGAAAATGCATCATTTTAAACCTTTTTCTGGAAACACCCGGCAGTCTTTGTTTCCATAAACCCCCTGAGCAGAATGCATACAGTGTACACTCACTATTTTTCATTTAAAGAGGAGTAAAGACATCAGTTCCTGCATCACCTTTCGTTTAAACTTAGAAACAATCGGGCAGTTGCATCAATAACCAGACAGGAATAATAAATAAAGGAGGGTCTGGTCACCTTCCTTCTGGAAGCCCTCTTGCAACATGGACCAAGTTTAGACTACCCAAATAATTCAGAATATATTTGGGTGTAGGTGTTTTCTCTTCATCACGGCCAAAACCCAACAAATCCCCCCTGTTCTTCTCTAGAACCAAATCCATTGTGTGATTCATGACAGCATTGGGTGTCATTTTGAAGGAAGTGTATTCATTATTATGTGGAATTTAGTTTCATGTCCTTATTCAAAAAAAACAGTCTTTATTTTTCTTAGAGGAAACAGACAGAAACCTACTTGTATGGACCCCTTATTGTTTAAACTACCCAATTTACTGACAAAGGAAAAAAACCTTTCTTTAAAGCAAGGGGCAAGAAAAAACATTCACATGACAATAAAAACATTCACATGAGTCTTATATCTGTGTGTGTCTTACAATCAATCACTTCTAAAAGATGAAACCTTTAGCATTAGAACTATTAAGATTGAAACTAACCACTCTAAATTCACATGTTGGAGCAGCCTTGGTAATTGTTTGCTGTGTGCAAATGATGCAGCTGCACCTTGTTTGGCATTGATGTATAAAAAACTCAATGTTTAAATCAATTGTCAGATTAATTTAGGTTGGACAAATATTTCAGCTGAGTCATCCGGTGGGTGCAACAGTTACTCAGCCTCAGGGTTGGTGTTTTAACCCTTCACCCCGACAATGAGCCAAATAACTCAGTATCAACAGGTGATGAACAAGGTGGGAATCCTCAGACTGGCCAGGCTAGTCAATGTTTAAAGTTTAGCAGCATTACACATTTGCTGGTAAATTATGCTAATTTTGAACCCTGCTCACATGAGATATGCGTCATAGTAGGAAAAGCCTGTTACTAATAACACTAACAACAGCTCGGATCTATTCCAGTGTTCACGTGAACCTGCCTGCAGGATACCATGTACCTGAAATTGAATTTTATACGAGCAGATCTGGATCCCAGGACAGAGACACAAATTCCATTTCTGTATCAAAAACGTCAGCGGGACAGACAGAGCTGGATGGAAACAACCTGATGGGGAAAGGTTTTTTGAGGATGACTGTGTTGTTCATTAAGGGCCTCCCATCAGGACAGGAGGAGAACATTTTTTAACTTTAATATGAGTACCCCCAGCCTGCCTATGGTCCCCCAGTGGCTAGAAATGGTGATAGGTGTGTCCTGCTCTGCCTTTGAGAAAATAAAAACTCAGCTGGGCTGCATTTTTTCAATGCATTTGAAATAAGAATTCAGGCATAAATGGGCTTAGCCTCTGTAGTTACAAAAAGGTTTGTAGATTCAAGTTTAGCACCTTGAAACTCAATGCTTTACACACACACACACACACACACACACATACATATATAAATATATATAAACAGTATATACAAGCATAAACATGATGAAAGATGAAATCTGATTGACAGTAATAGAAAACAGGGACTATAGAAAATAGCGTAATAGTTGGCCCTACTCCTTAATAATTAAACATAGCCTCTCCCCAAGGACCAAAAGAGCCAACAAAAATAAGACATAAATCTGTAAAATAACAGAAGAAGTTCTGGCAGCTCATTACCTGGACACTTAAAACACAGAACGTGTACTGTTGGGCCTGTTACATAAAAAAATTAAAAAAACCAAACCCATTTCCATGAGTTCATGACCTGAAAGCACTCTAGAAATGGTAGGTTTATTTTGGCTTCCTACAAATTCTCTCATACAAAGCTGTTCAGTTAATTAACGTCTGAAAACAAGTGTACAACCATACAATCACGTTCTATGGACAATTTCTGTCATACATCTGTTAATACACGGATGTATATTATTGTGCTAAACCTGGTCAATGGGGGGGGGTCTTTACGTGTTTTTGAGTTAATGTGATTGCAGTGTTCAGTCCATTTTGTCCATCTATCATCAGCACGTGTCTTTGGTATACTCTATGTAATCCTATCCACCTGCCGTCAGTCCTGTTTGGGACTTGCGTGTTTCACACCAATTAGGCCCTAATTTCTCTAATTGCTGTCTCTGTCGTAGGATTTTGCCAAGTATTCGTCTTGTTCTACTTTAATGAGGTCAAACATAGCAGATACAGGATGTACTTGTACATGACGTGTACTTCCAATATCATCGGAATGTCACGTTGTGATTTTAATACTGTAGTACTAGCAATAGGTGATAAACAAGGTAGTAATCCTCAGAGTTGCCAGAGATGCAGTTTAGCCTCATTTCAAGTCAAGTCAAGTCAAGTTTATTTCATCCATTAAAATGGAAATTGCAGTACTCATACCCGCCGTGATACCCATAAAAACTAGAGCATAAATACAATACAATAAATACACTATAGGGCTTGTTGTACGGTCTTAGCCTACCACTACGCTCCATGACCCTGCCAGTCAGATTACCATGAAGAGGCTGACCCGGGTCCCTCATTATTTTCTGTGTTTTTACCAAACGATCATCATATACCTGATCCACTGTATTTAACTCTCCCACCATTGTCCCAGCCCTTTTAGTCACTCTATCAATCCTGGCCTTCTCAGTTACCCCAAATGTAACAACCTGACAGCTTGCCTGTTGTGGACGGTAGTCTGTAAATGGTAAAAAGAAAAGGTGATAAAACAGTTCCCTGAGGTGAACCTGTGTTTAACATGATATTGTCTGACTTAACTTTTGAGTTCAGCTTAACAAATTGAGACCTGTTTTCAAAAAAAAAAAACTGGGAACCTTCATCATCAGAAGCTTATTTACAAGGACGTGTGGTTGTATCGTATTGAACGCTGAGCTAAAATCATAGTACAGAAGTCTCTCACACCGTCGCCCTACATCCAGATGAGCAAAGACACTGTCCAATTTACAGACGATAGCATCCTGGGCCCCCTTCCTGTCTGGTAAGCAAATTGGCAGGGGCCAAGATACTGGCTCCACACGAGGCTTCAGACACGGTTTTCTCACATACCTTCATAGCTATGGGGGTTAGAGCCACTGGTCTTGGATTTGGGTACTGGTATACTTGGATTTTTAGGTACTGGTATAATGCAAGATTGTTTCCATAAGTCAGTTAACACTTTATGAGAGAAACAATAATTAAAAATACTTGCCAACTGAAAAGCACAGCCTTTTAATACTTTTGGAGACAGTCCATCTGGACCTGCTGCTGGTAGGTTTCAGCCTCATAAACATACATATACCTCCTGACTGTTTGTTTTAGGGTATAGTCATCATCATCTGTGCTCCCAATCATTTCCCAAAGTCTTTGTCTTTCATCAGAAAAGTCTATTTTGTCAAATCTATAATAAAATGATTTAGGTTATTAGCATATTCCCTTGTGCCTTTTAACTGGAAACTACTCACCTTCCCATTCCCTGCATACAGTATCTACTCTACAACCACATTCCTTCCCAGACTTTCTTCATATCATTCACTTTAAAATAATTTCCTATTTCGCATTTATACCCATATTTCTCTTTATTTATTTCCTTTTAAGTTCTTTATGAATCTTTTTGTGTATCCGTGTCTCCCCCTAGCAAAAGATTTCCTTTTGTCATTAATTAACCTTTTAATTTCAGCATACATCCAGGGTTTACAGATTGCATATACCGTAACCCTCTTTTCCTATACAACCACATCATTGCAAAAATTAATATATCCACATATGGACTTAGTAAGTTCATTTATGTAATTGGCACTGTTTTAAAAGACTGCCCAGTCCGTATTTTGAACGCATCTTTCAGTCTCTCAATCGCATCTTTTGTCATCTTTTCAGCGTGATCGTTTCCTTTTGTTCTTCTTTATGAGTGGGATATATTTGGGATAGAACAGGATCAGATTATGGTCCGCCTTGCCCAAACTTGGTAGACTTCTGGACATATACGCATCCTTGAACTATTAACATTGAAACTAAACACTCTAAATACACATGTTGGAGCAGCCTTGGTAATTGTTTGCTGTGTGCAAATGATGCAGCTGCCACCTTGTTTACACAGATGTATAAAAACTCAATGTTTAAATAACTCAATGTTTAAATCTGATTCCTTTTTAAAATTAATTGTCAGATTAATTTAGGTTGGACAAATATTTCAGCTGAGTCATCAGGTGGGTGCAACAGTCACTCAGCCTCAGGGTTGAGTGTTTTAACCCTTCACCGAAAATGAGCCAATTAACTCAGTATCAACAGGTGATGAACAAGGTGGGAATCCTCAGACTGGCCAGGCTAGTCAATGTTTAAAGTTTAGCAGCATTACACGTTGGCTGGTAAATTATGCTAATTTTTTAACCCTGCTCACATGAGATATGCGTCATAGTAGGAAAAGCCTGTTACTAATAACACTAACAACAACAGCTCGGATCTATTCCAGTGTTCACGTAAACGTTCCTGCAGGATACCACGTACCTGAAATGGAATTTTATACGAGAGCGGATATGAATCACAGGGCAGAGGCACAAATTCTATTTCAGTATCAATGACTAGGCTACATTTACATGCATAATATTCTATTTTTGGCCGTATTCTAAAAGATAATATACTGACTAAGTTGTTTACATGGCTAATGAAAATGAATATTTCTCTAATATTCCAATTTACATTTAGCTGTGCAAAATATGATTTTTTTCAAAGATTTCCATGTGGCGGACTTTAAAATATTTTTTGCAACTTTTCTATAGTTAAGATGCAGTAAATATTTACTTGCTGTGTGCGGTAATATCACATTTAGTAAAAGCTTTTTACACACGCAGCACGCACACACACAAGCAAAGCCATGACAACGCCACTGGTATTGTCTGTGTGTGTGTGTGTGTGTGTGTGTGTGTGTGTGTGTCATCATGGCAAAATATGGTACTGGAAACACCACTGCAGCAGGAATGAAGAGGCTGTTCTGAGGACTTTGGCGTCCATCTGAGGCCAGATTACCACAATAGTGTCCTAATGGGTGCAAAATGCAGTCACAAATATTTACAGGTGTGGAGTTCCAAATAAAGCTTGAGTTTGAATAGGCCAGTCTCACGGCCGTTTGCAAAATGGTCACGTTATTTTGATCTATTGATTCGCCAGCAGGGACACGGTTTTTCGTGGTGGTGACCATTTGACGAACGGCCATGAGACTAGGCTGCAGCAGCCTGCTCTGGGGACAACAACGGCCGGGGACCAGATCTGCGGGCTCTGGAGGACGCAACAATGGGGAAATGAAATGCCACATGCTTGCGACAACTGCCATAACACTGGGCTGCTCTGGGGGACGCAACAATGGGGAAATTAAAGGCCACACACGGTAGACGAGGACAACAACGGCTCCAGGGACACTATCCGCAGTCTCTGGGGGACGCAACAATCGGGAAAGGAAAGACCACACAAGGTAGACGGGGACAACAATGGCGATCCCGGTCTCACGGGTGAAAGTCCTCTGTTGTTTGACGCATCCACCACCCCAACCTGCATAAGGAGGGTTCCTTATGCAGATTTTTCTGCAGGCTTTTCAGTACCGCTCGCTACTGTAATAGTGCTGTTATTCTTGAAAGATGCTTCCCATTAAAATACATTAGTTTAACATTCATTGCTCACCACCCACAAAAAACAAAACAGAAAATTGTGTCCCTGTACACAAATCAATAGATTAAATAACGACACCATTTCACAAACTGCCGTGAAACTGGGCTGGAATATAGGTGTGATCCAAGCAAGGGTGCTGTTAGTAGGGGGGTGGGAGGTAAGGACGGGGCCCATTTTGGTGTCACAGCTGGTGTAATCCCTTCACAAAATGGTGTTTAATTTTAGTTTAAATTGAATGTTGCTATCTGGTTTAAGGCCAAAGCTTAACTCCAAAAATAAAACATTACGTACACAAGGTTTAAAATAAATTGTGGTTCAGTCAGTTCATGCTTGTGCGCGTGTTTTAAATGATGTAACGCCTTTGTTTCTACTGTTTACATCTGTACAAAAAACCTGCAATTAGGACAATCACACAAAGGAGCAGTCATTTATTTGATACCTAATGGTTAATCTCGTCACTACTTAATGAACAACTTCTACTTATGAATCACTGTTTGGCTGAACAGTGTTGTGACTGTACTTGTATTACATAATGTACAGTATGCAAGAAACGCCAACTCTTAAAAAAGAAAATGTCCACAGCATTTACAGTACTTTTGAATTAACATATTTAAAATACATAATTGTACTTAATTACAATAAAATTAATTACAAGCCATCAATGGTGCTTATGTTCTCTGTGGTTTGTTTTCTTATCAACAGCTCATCATACCTGAACATGTAATGTTACTAACTCAAATGCATGTTACTAACTCAACTTCTTCCCTTTCCCGGAGTCTTGTGCTCTCTCGCCCCTCTCCTCTCTCCTCCAATCGCTTCCTGCAGGTGTTTCTGGCTCTGTATCTGTGGTTGGAGTCACCCTGCCTCCATGTTCTGCTCGACACCCTCCGCTACAATTCTCCATGTCTGTCTGTCTGTCTGTCTGTCTGTCTGTCTCTGTCACTCTCTCTTTCTCTCTCTCTGTCTGTCTCTTCCAGAGAACGGTCTAGACCTGCTCGTTTTTATGAAAGGCGCAATGAGATAACTGTTATGATTTAGCGCTATATAAATAAAATTGAATTGAATTGAACCTGAACTACAAAATATGCCCTTTGTCGAATATGATGTTCAGCAGTTGCAAGTATTTTTTAGATCTTTATGGTTTGGTTGAGTTTAGACAGCTACTGTAAAATTACTTGGTTGAGGCCCAAGACAAATCATGGAAAAGTTCAGTGGTTCTGTGAAAAGGACAGAGACATTAAATCCCAAAAGTCAACAAAAGCATTCACAAAACCTGTCTGTAAACAGAGACAGGTAGCTAGAGTATCTGTCCAATCTGAGGTTTTTGTTGCACGACTAACCTAACTGTGGAAAATACACGTTTCACCAAAACAAGTGTTTTTGCAGCGGCACAGTTATTGTGTCTGGTGCAGAAGATTGTGATTAAAGATTGTCATTAAAAAAATGCCAATAAACCAAAGCACGCTTTCCATCCCATCCCAGAATGCTTTGTGGATTAGCCAGAGCAATGCGAAACTGTCTACACACTACATCTGTAACAACAGCCAGTAGTCCATTTACTTCATAATGTACAGTACATACAGGTAAAAAAACTGTTAAAATGAATAAAAGAAAGTTTGCCCACTTTCATTTTTTATGGAAAGTCTAAATGCAAGTTCACAAATAGTGTGGACTTGTAAGTTTGAGATACACAGTGGACGTTTGGTATACATATTGGAAAATACATGAAAACCTGAGAAAAAAGTGTAATTAATACATACAGTAACTGAAAACAACCAGACATTAAAAGCTGCAGGTGCATGGAGCGATTAACAATTTGTTGCAGTTTTTCTTCCTTGTATCGCCGAGGCATGGTCACAGGTTATTTGCATACCTTACAAATAATGTAGTGTGTCAGAGGTAAACAACAAAGGACTGAATAATGAGACAGAACTTGAAATACATCTTGAAATGATGGGTGCATAACGTGTTAGTCATCTTTAACAATGACAATGTACAATGCCAACATGGTTTGTTGATATAAGTGACTCATTAAGTTATGTGTGCACACACCAAAATCGATCCGCAATTTAATGCAGGGTTGTGGCCCATTTGTGGGACTTCCCGTTGCGTTCTTTAACCCCCCACCACCCCTCAGACCTGCTCAAATCACACAAGTCTGATCTCTGGTTACACGATTGGCCACCGTAGCATGGCGTGGTGTTATGTTTTTCCAAAGTTGAGTCGGTCTCAACCTTTTCGCCGCAAACCCGCCTGCGTTTTTTTCTGCTTGTCCCCTCTGCGGCACCCCCTGCCGCAGCCTAAGACGCACTACCCCCATTCAAAATATGTGGAAAGTCTGTGCTTTTTTGTGGAAATGTCCCACGGCCAACTCAAGCTTTCTCCTACCACATGCCTCCCCTTCTGTTCCTGAGTCATGGCGTCAAGGGCCAGAAAAGTGTTTTTGCAGAACAATATGATGTCACAGTAAAGTCAACCTTTGACCTTTAGGATATAAAATATAGTCACTTTATATAAAATGGGCCAGTATTCAGTATTCTGATACTTCCAATTTTAATGATCCTTATCTGTTATTGTATACCGCCACCTCTTAACACTGAGAAAATGTCCTTAATTTTGTGATGTCCCCCACGTTCCCTTTGTGTCCGCCACGCCTTTGCCTGTGGCCTTCTTTACAAACCACTTCCAAATAAATGTACACGCCCCTGCACTCCTTATGCAAAAAGCAATCCTCGCCTACTCTTTCTGTACAATGTGTAAATATGGTTCACTAGGTGTGGAAACGAATCACGTCAGGGTGTCGGGTCTTAACACTATTCCAAAGTTCATCTGAGAGTGGGAGAAAAGAGATGCAGTGTCCTGAGGCCGCGTGTAAAAGATTGCAAAGCTTTCATACCAGAAGATGGTGACGGCCAAAACTTGTAAAAAGTACCTAGGCTCTGAAATAGTCACATGTATGAAAACCGGCTTACGCCAGGTCCTGGCGTAACCTTTTCCTTTATCACGTTGATTTCACAATCAACGAAATTGAGCGCACGTGAACGAGCCACCGACCCCGCCTTGCCTCCTCTCATAAATTAATATGGAAATGACTATAAGTGCGCCCCGACGTCATTCTTTGTCCAATCACAACAAGTTATCCCGCTGCAGACGGAATAAAAATCTTCTTGTGAGGTTGGAGGTGCTGATTTCAGAGGTGGATGCGAGAAAAAAATGTTGTGTTTGGAGGTTTATCATCATAAGCAATAAAAGAAAATGCCCAGAGTGGCAAATGGTGAACGGGCTGTGAATGCATAGAACCATGGCAGAAATAAAAAATAAAAGTCTAATTTAAGTCAAAGTGGAACTCAAACCAAAAGTGGCAGCGCCACACCAAATACAGAACAACATGTGTCTCAGTGTCAGTCCAAATTACGCACAATAAGCAGTTTGATCTCACTGATGTAATGCCATTTACTTTCATAAATTAGTCGGCTCAGTGAAGTGAGGAGGAGAGGTTAGTGAGGCCGGCATCTCCACGGCAGGGGACAGTGCAAGACGGATCCGCTGCGCCACGCATAGATGAAATAATGAAATATAACAGATATGTGCAGAATCAAGACAGTCAAGACGGCCCGGTGTTTGGTGGACCGGGTACACCTTGTTCACTCTCATAGCCTGCAAATCATCCACAGGATCAATTACACATCCAGTGAGTAGCTGTAGCTACTCCGGGGAGTCATTCCCCGGAGTCCTTATGTTCTTTTTCCCCCAGCGTGTTTCCTTGGATCAGGGAGGCTCCAAAATCATGGTTGCAGCTGTCGCCATGGTCCCGCTACACGTCCTGCGATGCCCTGCGATGCCCTGCTGTGCCCTGCTACATCCTGCTGTGCCTTGTAACGCCGCACAGTGCCCTGCTATGCCATGAACTACTACATACTACTATTTTTTGTGACTGTTATTGCCACTCCTCATTGTAACCCCTTAACCGATTAAGGTCAGACACCGCCTACCAAGAGCCTGGGTCTGGGTCTGGGCCTGGGTCTGTCCCAGGTTTTCTGCCTAAAAGGAAGTTTTCCTCGCCACTGTTGCACTGTTGCTTGCTCTGTAGGAAAATACTAGAACTGTTGGGTCCTTGTAAATTCTGGAGTGTGGTCTAAACCTGCTCTATCTGTAAAAGTGTCTCGAGATAATGCTTGTTATGAATTGATACTATAAATAAATTGAATTGAATTGAATTGAGTTTGCCTACCGAAACAGGGGTTTGTTAGGTGGGGAGATGGATCCGTGCGTCCCAACTTCTAGACTCACAGATTGCATTGGTCTGTGCCGATCTTTTTTGTTGCACAGTGAGTAAGATATTTCATCCATGGAAAATACAGAGAATTACTGAAAATATTTTAATTTGTTTTCCCTAACTCACATCCCTTGTATGGTATTGGTCAAATTGACCCATTTCAAAATTTTACAAGAAAAAATGGTCCAAATATCCATTTTTCTACCAAATCAATGGCCTTACCTTATTTTCTGTGATAAACATCTATTCCTGTCTCAATTCGGAGAAAATTATTCTGGATATGACCACTTATGTTTTTCCATTGTGGATTTTTAACATGAATTATAACCTTATGACAAAAAACAAACCACACTTCCATTTTTGAATTGTGTTCTAGTAGTTGTTTGAATTTGAGATAAAGACAATATTTGTTAATAGATTATGAAGTAAAATTTTAGTTCAGAATTGTTTTTAAACCCAAATAAGTCACGGGTCAATTTGACCCGAGGGACCTGAAGGGTCGAAAGTGAAGACAACACAAGGGTTATTGGTGTGAAAGATGTAAAATATTATCCACATAAATAATCAAACTTTTATGGAATATCAGCAATATATAATTATGTATTTTTTTTTTTCATATACAACGTCACAGACATATACCAGAAAGTGAAGTGGAAAGCGTTATTTTATAATGTTTGGTGATTTTGGCACCTTTCAGTTAGATTTCGCCCGTTACAGAGCCAGAAAAAGACTTTGCGTGACGGCCCGCACATTTTCACGTCAAGTTAATTTTTTATACATCACAAAGTGTCCGTGAAAAGCAGCGTACGCCAAGCTTTTTCATGCGTACGCAACGTTATTACGAGGCGGTTTAGAAGGTTTATGTAAAGAAATAGGCTTTTGTTTCTGTGTGTGTGGTTCAGTAACAACAAATCACAGCAATACAGAGGGTTATGAAAGGATACAGACCAATAGCAAAAGGCAAACCTCAGCTAAACAGCCATCTACAAATAGCATGCATAGATTGATATTAATGGCTAACATTAATAACTAGGAATACAATGAGCTATCAATGAAAGATAAGCAAACACAAAAGGCATTTGTGTAAACTATATAAATGTCATTATAGGAATTATTAACAGTCATTTAAACAGAATAAACAACCATAAACTTTAATCAAATAAAACATAACACAATATAGTGGCAAGTGAAAAGGCTGCATGGCTAAATTTTGAGTCATTAACTCCTCTGAATGTGTGTGTTATGTAATTAAATACATACAAAATACATTTGAAGTGATATATTACCAAGATATGTATATATAAATATATTCTAGGCACATGCTCAGATTATTATATCATGCAACTGCTAAATCAGTCAGGTACTGATTGTATCCTATTGGGCATTTGTTTGAAACTGTATCATACTATTAATTCAGGAGTTATGGTATTGAAAGATGTTTTGAGATCACTGTGACCTATCCTTTAACCACCAAAATCTATTCATTTGATCCCTGAGTCCAATTTCTAGAACATCTCCCTCAGTGGTTGCCCAAAGGCCCCTCGAGGATGGCCATCGTTGGTGCTATGACCAAGTGCTGCGTAGCCAATCCCTGAGAGTGTAGCCGCAGCCATCAGCATTTAAGCAAACAACACCACGTCTATAGAAGGCAATCTCCTTTGTCAAATGGAGAGAAAACCCAGCCAAGACCAAGACTCCAGTGGCCCCCCTCTACCAGCCTGGAACTTTGGCAGCTGCAGGCTGACCTGGGAAAAGCAGCTAAGATTTCCACAACACATCACATCACTCCACCCAGATATGATCACCACCCCAGAGAGGTTTTCAAAACAACTGATCTAACCTGAACTCACAGTGCCCCTGGAAGACAGTATAGACAAAGCCAACGAGAGGAACGTACAAAGGACCAGAAGCTGGTGGAGACGTGTAAAGACAGTGGCTGAAGACTTTCAAGCCTATAGAAGTTGGCTGTAAAGGCTTTGAAGGGTGCTCACTGTGCAAAGTACTCAACCGGTTGGGCTTCACAGGAGCTGCCAAGAAAGGGTCATTAAGTCCACAGTGCTGCCGCTGAGAAAGCCACAAGGATAAGGGCTGATCTGATCTGTGATCTCAAGTCAGTGCCTGATCAACCCTGGCTGGGTCCCATGGGAGAGGGTGTCTCATGTTGAAGACCTGGAACCCCTGATGACCCCATGTCACATCACTGAGGATGCTTCCCAGTGCACCCAGGGGAGGTTTCTTGCATAGTTTTTAAAATAATAATTGTTGGCATGACTTTATACATCATAATGTTACACAGCTTTAATGTGGCCCAGTGAATTGTTAGATGAACTGTATCTGTGGATGTATCTTAGTGACTATACTTTACCTACAGGCACGTGAGCTCATCATCAGTGAGGATTTATATTTTTGCTAACTTATATTGGAATTACGTTAAGACCTTTTAATCTTTGAAAAAACTCTCCAAAATTGACAATAATTTGTCATCCATCCCAGTCTTTTCCTCTCTGTGTTTTGATTTTTTTGTCCAGGGATGCGTTTATGTTTCAGTGTATTATTTGTTAATTGTATAATAATCAAAATATTTGATCACAAAAAAGAAAGAAACACAGTAATTTGGAAGCTCCCCTGGGTAGTGACTGTGAGGACCCCTTTAGTCCCGAACCTCCTGTTGAAGATCTCTGCCTTAGCCAAATATTGATCACATTAAAATATACTGAATCTCAAAAGTATTGGAACTAACCCCCAAAAAAAATGTAATTTGTGTGCAGTTGTTACGTTTGTTAAAATCCCCAGATTCCCATAAAGAAATCCTATCATGCCCTCAGTGTTACCTGAGACCCTGATAGAAAATCAGGTTTCTACTGCAGAAATCTGTAGTTACTATGTAACTCTGTTAGAAACCAGATGTCTCCTTCACTTTTGACAAATTAGGGGCATCTGAGTTTGTGTGAGTGAGGTTCAGTCATGCCTGTTCTCAGAATGACTTTGATCCAAGATAATAGCAATACTTCAACCTGTTTTTAAAAACTGACACAGGTTGGAGGCACTCAGTAACAAACTGTAGATCCAATGCCTTGCTCAAGGGCAAGGCATTCTTTCAGATGTGATACAGCTAACAATAAACTCTTTTACATTTTTGTGCCACAGGGGTAGAGATACAAATCATGCACACTCAGTCCCATGCAATGCAAATAAATCTTCAGTATCAAAGTACATATTTGGGCATGTTGGTACTACACACTGCAGTCTTTTAAAGTCCAGTACACTTAAGGCATTTAAATGTGGCTGATACCAACACCACCCAAAAGTGGGGTGAAATGAGAAAAAAGAGGAAGGCGAGGTCGAAATGTTGTGACATGAGTGATTGATCTTCCTTTTAGAAACATTGAAGGATATTCCCCTGCTGCAAATTTTTTATTTTTAATTTCCTTCTTCCTTGTTCCTTTCTTTATCTACCAACAAAACGTGTGTTGCAACTGAGTCAAAGGCATGTCCTCTTAGGGTTTACTAAGAGATGCAGTTTTGAAGTTCTGAGTTTCAACAGGCGGATGATAAAAAGTAGCAGCAGAGGCCAAGATTTGGTGGTCAAGCTCAAAAACACTGGATCCAAAACGCTCCTGTTCTCCACTACACCCACTTTTTTCAAACACCATGCACACCTACAGTTTTAAATGCAAGTTTTCAATTAAAGAAAACATAACACATACATATATGAGCACCCCTGTCCACATATGTTTGTGTAATTTAGTTTGAGTCTGTTTTTCATCTAACTAAAATGGTAGGAGTCTCTGTCTGTATTCTGTCCTTTCAACAACTGTTTTGTGTTTCTTGATTTTGTGGTCGGATCAATAACAGGTACACATGTCTCTTTGTGATTACATTGCTTTGACAGACAGCAGTTTGTATTTTTTGACATTTGATACGACAGCAGAAGTTGATTTCCCCCAGGGCACATCTTTTAGGAAACTTTGGCATTAAATCACCTATTACGCCTAAAAGTCTACGCCAATGGAGCACCTAGGTGACACACCTGCTTCAGCATGCGTACTGTGTAGCTCTCTCCCATGTTCATGTCTTCAGCCGCCCTATCTTACAAAGGCCCAACAATTTTTTTTTTTTTAATGTTACATTTTAGTCTTATTTTTTGAAAAACTTGCGATTTGCTGCGATGGGGGATGCGTGGATTTTTTCTGGTCTGCATATCCCTACCTCTGCTGAATTATCAATTATTCTTAATCCCTGGTGGGGACAAAATGTACCCCCCCCCCGCCCCCTTTAATGTGATCATCTACTTCACCAATAGCCTAGACCATATAATAACTAGAAAATGCCTTTCCTGCAGAAAATGCATGGGAATGCTGAATAGCTGAATTTCTAAAGCTAACTTGGTTGAATGGCTTAAATCATTAAAAGTTGTAAGACTAGCTGAAAAAGTAGGAATGGTTTTAATTGTTGAATAACACCACTACACCATAAGGAGCTAGAGATAGATTTTAAAAGTTGAATGGTTTTAATAGCTGAAAGTCTGCAGAAGATAACGGACAACCCAAAAACATGCGGAATAATAAAAAAATCGTAATGGGGTTAAATGCCTTTGTCAGGGTTGATGTACTACAGCGGGATCAAACCCCCAGTCCATATCCACTGGGCCATCGCTTAGGGGTTACCTGTCTTCATTGGGAATACATTGGCTGAGGTATTGCCGTGAGAATCTAACCCGGTCTCCCACACGAAGGGCATGTGTCATAACCACCGCACCCCCACCAAGTCATCTGGTCAGTAAGCTATACATTGTAATATACTGTGTAATGTGTGTAATGTGTCTTGCAAATATTATGCAAATCATAATGTAGCAACACACCGCAATACATTTTCACATTTGCAAAAGGAGTTGAATTGTTTAATATGTTGTTGTCTGGTAATGTAAGATGTTCTTATACATTGTACAATAATCCATCCATCCATCCATCTTCATCCGCTTATCCGTATCGGGTCGGTGGGGGCAGCAGCTCCAGTAGGGGACCCCAAACTTCCCTTTCCCCGAGCCACATCAACCAGCTACGACTGGGGATCCCGAGGCGTTCCCAGGCCAGGTTGGAGATATAATCCCACCACCTAGTCCTGGGTCTTCCCCGAGGCCTCCTCCCAGCTGGACGTGCCTGGACCACCTCCCTAGGGAGACCCCCAAGAGGCACCCTCAACAGATGCCCGAACCACCTCAACTGGCTCCTTTTGACGCGAAGGAGCAGCGGCTCTACTCCGAGCTCCTCTCGGATGACTGAGCTTCTCACCCGATCTCTAAGGGAGACGCCTGCCTATTATTGTACAATAATGAACTGATTTCCTGTTGGAAAGACAGTAAGTGGAATTATTGGAATTGTTGGGTATTTGTAAATTATAGAGTCTGGTCTAGATCTACTCTATCTGTAAAGTGTCTTGCGATACATGACTCTTGTTATGATTTGATACTATAAATAAAAATGAATTGAAATCTCTTCCTGCTAAAGGAAGTTTAGTTTAGGAGTTTATTTTCATTCCATAAGACAACTTATCTTTAAGGATGTAAAAAAAGACATAGAGACCTTGTTTTTGTTTTTGAGGTTATATATAGAATCCTCATTCCAGACAGATGATTCATGCTTTTTTATTATTTCTTTTAACTCAAATTCATTGGCCTTGGCCATTTTCTATAAAGAACATAAAAAATAAAAACTTATTTTCAATAACTGCACACAGTACACCCCCCCATGACACTATGTTGTATTTCTTCACCTGCTATTCCCACACACGTTTACATTTCAAGCACTTTCACCTGTTCTGATTCAGTTCTAAGAACTAAGCAAGAAAGGCAATAATGATCAAAAGTCTTTTTCCTTTTTCCATAATAAATTTCCTTGTTTTCTCACAAAAATGAAAATGAATATATGATCATAAATGTGATCTCACAGGGGTAAATGGAAAATATGAACCATAAATGATGTATATATTATTGGTAATTGAGCTACAGTAAACCTCTGTTAAGTGTTTTGACATAAATTCTTATGTCTAAATTGATTTAAAAGCCTAATAATGGGGTGGGTCCACCAGACAAGGGTTAATGAACGTCCGTTACATTCAAGCCGTCGCCAACTGAGTTGCTACAAAGCTGACTAAGACCGTCAGCTCCACGCAACGCCTCTGGATATCTCAGTATGGCTACGTTCAGAAGATTGTAGCGTCCGATGACTTTCGCACCCAGAAGCACGAGGGAAGATAATGACCTCTTCTGAAGAGTCCATCAGGTTTTTTAATCCTCTGTGTCCTCCTTGGCTACTAGTAACTGTGTGGCGGAGGGGTAAGGGTTGGGGGGGCACGCACTCCATCATGTAAGGCTTGTATCAAGTGGACGTGCTTGACAGTTTTGTTATTATTTAGATTCCATTTTAAATGAATTTCTAGAAAATTGACAAAAAAACTACTACTCCTACTACTACTAATAATAATACCAATAATACATTTTATTTGTATTGCACTTTAAACAAATCTCAAAGTGCTACAAATTATATACAAAGAAGATCTAGGGAGAAACAATGTAGAAGGAAATGAAACAATAGGACAAGGAAAGGGTTAATAATTAGCCAGAGCTCTACTTAAAGCTATACTTTTGCGCTGGTGTGTGTGCGTCGAGCCGGGCGTGTGTGTGTGTGTGTGTGTGTGTGTGTGTGTGTGTGTGTGAGCCCTGGGGGAGCCCCCCGGGGGGAGGGGTTAGATGGAGTCCCAAGGAGATGCTTTTTTAAAATCTTGCTAATGTTTTAACATTACCATCCCTGTCTTTAAGAAAACAAACTTTCTACAACTGTGTTATTGCTACTTTTACTTAAGTACTAGATCTGTGTACTTCTCCCTTCAGTGCTCCCAACACACAGCAGATACAGAAACATTGGTGTCACACAACAACAATTAGTTTTATTGTAGGCTTTGTAACTAAGGTTCAAATACAAACTGTCCTTCAATTTTAATTGATTGGTATTTGTGTTCTGCATAAGGAACAAATAAAAATGGGCTGGCCTAATGACAATGTAACCAAACCCCTTTTGGTCATGAGTATATAACACACCCATTCTAACTTCACAGCATCATTCACAATACCAAACTGAACAAAGGATGGAGAAAGACAGAGAGGCAACATGAAGTAAGTACTCTGCCGGTCTAAATATTAACTTTTATTTAGTTTCAGTTTATTGATTTTGTGTCATTCAAAATATTCTGAGAAAGGTTGTTTGAATTGAACTGAAAATAACGACATAACAGCAAGCCGTTATATTTATATTTAATATTTATCTGTAGTATTTTCATGTAAATTTAACAAGGAAATTTTCTATGCACTTTTTAAACCAGAAAAAGTTAATTGATTTTTACGTTATCAGATTTTTTTCTATTTACCAAGCAGTATATATCTTAATAATGCATTATTTATAACACAGTATTATGTAAGTATAAAATGACAAGTAGTTTTGACAAGTATCCATGATCAGTTATTATTATTATTAACTTCTTTTCTCTGAAGAATTATTTAACATTTGGAATTATTTATTATTATTATTTTTTTTACCATTACATTATTGCTTTAAGCTGTTTATAAATTATACAAATGTATTAATCATTTATATATATGTACACTTTTTACCTACCTACCTACCTACCTACCTATCCATCTATCTATATTGTAACTATTTAAAAAATTGTTTGTACTGTATATTTATTGCATTTCTACTTCCTATCGTATTAGTTTTCCACCTACCTTCCTACTACCTGCCTTTAACGCTTTTGCCTTAATTTAGGAAGTGGGATATCTGCAAGGAGATTCCCACCATTAAGGATGAACAGACGCCATGGAAGATGATCAAACTAAAGACGCCTCTCTGGCTATCGTCAGTGTTTGTGTTTGGATTGGCGCTATGTAGCAAGGTTTGCTATTATTTATAATTCTTTTAGAAATGCAGGAATTAGTGATTTGTTAAGGTGTCTGCAATTGTCAACAAAGTAAGTTGATCTGTCTGCTCCAAAGACAGATCAACTTGTTGGACCCATGAGATATCTGAGTTATTTCTGGCACCCAAATATTCATTCATGTATGGAATGGTTCATTCCATAACTAGGAAATTATAGATTGGTTTCTGTCTAACTCAGAATTATTACGTTAAGACACCCAGGCATTAGAGCAGCTTTAATAACAGTAATTAAATGATAATCTTTTTTTTTTTGGCTCTGTTTCAGACTACATTCCTACTGCTCATTACTTTGTCCCACAAAGGCACAAAAGTCCTCCCAGATAACATGAAAACCCGTTGTTTTTTAGAGCTTTGTATCGGCCCTCTCATCATTTCCAGTGTATTTCTATTGCTCAAAAGCTTTTGGAAGTCCTGCTATAAAACATCAAAACTGCCAAGAAAAAATCAACTATAGCCCCTGGTAAGACGAATTAATATTTCCAAGCTTTCTTCATTGGATGCCAAAAAAAACAGAACCTCAGGCATCCTGACTCTTTTTTTGTTACTGCATTGTAATGATATTATGATCTTCTGCTTCTTCTTCAGGTCCTTTTCCTTGAGTTCCTAGTGGCTACGGGTATAAAGGATTTCACCATAGTGGCGATGCCACACTTAGACATCGTGACCAACGGGCGATTCTGAATGGTGTAGCCGTCCTCCTGCGCTCCTTCCAGGTGACGGCTCAGTGCTCCGCCAAAGAAAGAAACCGCTTCCTGCTGCCGCCCATCTTCGCCTTCATCCTAATTTTGCTGGGTTACGCCCTGTTCCTCTATCTATACATCACAAAGAATCCTACTGATATCAAGATGATCATTTTGGGTGGGTCTGGCTGTTGGTGCGTCCTTCTTGGTGTCTTTGAACTGGTGGGAGAGCTTATTTGAGACTTATCAGCAAGAACAGCACCTCCATATTCCTCAACAACTTCTGTAAAGACTTGACAGTGCCAGAATGTACATGCATCCTCACCAGCCTGGTGAGGACTGCCGTGACCGCCTGTGTGCTTGAGCCTACGTCCCACTTGGACAAAATGGACTGGAAAATCGTGACCCTGATTCCAAGCGGTGAGACATGTAAAAATTATAGCCATCATCATCGGGGTCCAGCTGATCTCATCTGCACCTGCCACTGGTTTTTTTGGTAGCCTGGCAAGATGCACGCAATGCGGCGATGCTTCATCGTGCCTTGTAATACCTGGCCTCTGGCCGTCATGGTTCTGTTTGTCGCCCCCGTTATCGCTTACTATCAAGACTACAGAACTAGTTTGAACGGGACTTCAATCAACTTTATAGGCTACTGCAGTCAAGTTGTGGATGGAAGAAACCAAAGCCTATATGACAATGTGTTCCGAGAGCTGGTTTTGGATGTCACACACTCTGTGCTTCCTGGACATGTCCAAGATGGCTGACATTGGATTATTGACAGGTATTAATGTAAAAGCCTTGTATGAGTAACAATGCATTTTGTCACATATTAAAAAGGAACTGTCCGTCCCGGGACACCACACCATTTATGCCTTCATACCTTCATACATCATCCTTCATCTACCTTAATACCATATCTTTTATACCGGTCGGGCCCCAGTGCTGAGGTGTGTATGCAGGAGCCTATTTCTTTTTAAAGAAAGAAAATCCCCCATCAAAAAATTTGATCATGATTTATTTGGATTTAAAAGTACAACAAGTTTACTTTGCTGTTTTGTTGTTTAATGCGGAATTCTTCTGGATACTCAAAAAAGCTTCATCATACGATATACATTAAAGTACTTTCCAAAGTTTTCATCTAATGTGTTTGTTAATCCTCCTTCAGGGTCGGGCAGTATCCTGGTGGCTCGGCCTTTTGTTGGCCACCTCCATCTGTGGTACCTAAACGCGGATCGATCCAGAGGACCCAAGACCTGTTCACCAGGGCTGTATGAAGGAGCATTTATCGAACAGTCCTGCTCCTCAACACCCGATTCGACATCCTGTCCAAAGACAGGAAAAAGAAGTAGGTGTGTGTATGGCACTACTTATTAGACTTACATTGTTCTTCTTCTTAAAAAATATGGTATTTTCTTAAATGTGCAAATCTTGTCATCAGGTATGTTTTAACCGTTGATGGTGTATCTCTCCAAAAGCGACAATGTGGCATTTTAAACCTACAGTGAGATGAGATGATTATCTCAATATTCAGGTGAGTTTTTTGTTGCATTGATCTTTCACAGGCCTAACTTAGCTTAGTTTGTAAATTGTTCTTACACAGGAAACAAAAAGGATAGTTACTTGATGTGCTGCTTTCACAACAGCTTTTAGTTTGTGTTCTCCTTGGCCAACGGATTTAGCTGCATCTAACAGCTGCAACATTTACCATCACATTTCACATTCTTTATGTCTCTTTTAACACTGCAGACTGACCAGTACAGACCAAACAAAGATGAAAAGAACACTGATTTCAAGTTTGAAACCCATATCTACTTTGGATAGATGCTCACTGATGATGAAGAGAGTCGGGGCGCCACTCAACAAATACGCACTGAACCTTGTGGAGATCTTCACAGAAGTTTATGGGTAAGAACCATGTTTACAGATGGTCTACTACAGTTACTATGTATTTTAATGTTAAGTATTTAAGAAATCAGCCTTTGTACAAATTACTATAAATGTTCTCTCATTCTCTGTCGTCAGCATCTTCACAAACATCAACGACGAAGTTGTTCAATAAGAAGCAACAAAATCCCAAAACAGAATATAATAAGGACGCCTTATGGAGGACGCCTGGAGGTCACCATGCCTCATGGGGAACATTATCACCGCTCATCACTTTAAGGATAAAGATCTCATCCGCCACAAGAAGAGATGGTCCTCCAGGGTAGGAACAAAAAACCTTTTTGTAATTTCAGAAGAGTCAGTCCCATGGACCTTTTACAGTTCACATTGGGTCAGTTTTGTTAATTTTACTTTTTTCAGGTCATGTATCTTTACTATCTGCTGGGTTGGAAACTCATGAACAAATATTATGCACGGCTATCAGAAGGGAGAGGACGGGCCTGAGTTTAGAGCAGAAGTTGAGGTGAGATAAGTGGAAACATCTTCAACTTTTTTGTGAATTAGTTGTTTGAGCTCAAACATGTTTCCACAGTATAATTGAATACAACCTAATGTGCAAAAACAATTAGTATATTCTTCCAGAAAGAAAGCAAAAACACCTACATCCTGGCTTTAGATGGAGACACAGACTTCCAACCGCCGCTTTTGATGCTGCTTATCGATCGTCTGAAAATGTACCTGCGTCGGAAAGCGGCAGGGCAGGATTCACCCCACTGGCTCAGGGTAACCACATTGCACAATTAAGACAAAGAAGACCAAGTATAATTTATTTGTGTTGTTCAGCTCTATGATCCACTGAAGTTGAAAAGCCAACAGTGACTAAAATTTCGAAACAAACATTTGTATTGAGATTTACAACCCTCTGATTTTTCTTTGCAACCCGCAGTGTGTGGTTCCAGAAGTTTGAGCGCCGCCATATCATTGGCTGCAAAAGACATGGAGCATGTCATTAATGTAGTGCTTTGCAGCCCCTGGCTGCTCAGTCTATTCAGGAGCAAAGGCGTTGATGGACGACAACGTGATGAAGAAATACTCCAGTGGTCCATGTGAGTAAGTGCTTAACAGCATCCTAGTAATGAGATCAAGGTGTGTAAATATAAGTTGTTTGATTTGGACTTCCTGCATTAAGTCTGGGATATCTTCATAAATCGCCCCCTCCCTCCTCTCACACATGAATACATTTTCTTTCCTGTGAGGACCGCTGGCTCTAAAATGTTGAAAACAACAAGGATGGAGAGTGGAGTGGCCACTGCAGCAGCCATGTTTTCACCAATGCACGAGGACTTCAATGAACCCCTACAACCAGGTGAGTGCTGCAGCTGTTCAGAACCTTTTACATACAGAGCTAAATACCCATCACGATTAGGGGTACTCCTCCAGAATATAATCTCTTTGGTATGCATAAGTTGCTTGAAGCAAAAAAAATCACACTAATATTCTAATTTATCTTCAGTATTTCAATGGCCAACGGATGGACTTGGGCGCAACCAACACAGTTTCCCAAGAAACCTGGCTATCCAAACTTTTCATGCTCTACCAGCTCTTTAAGCATCGCCTCAGCCATCCTGGGCCCGCCCACTCCAGTTCTGAAGTGGCTGCAGGTTGGTGTTTTGTGTTTTAGGACATACGCTCTGTATACTTTGGAGATTGGACTGAATTTAACTGGTTGTAAGGATCATTTTAACAATGTCACAAATTAAATTTAAATAAATGCAATAATAAATGTGATTTTTTTGTCCTCCAGGTGGGGAAGCAATTTCATCTTTAACATGAATGCCAG
>JAEKDQ010001028.1:0-96727 GCA_026937815.1 Etheostoma perlongum
TTCAGCCACAAGCTTTCAGGTGGTTAACAAGCTTCACCACATCCTGAGATCTTTCTTTACGTTCACATCTGTATGACCCATAAGCATGTTCACCGTGTATCTGCACAACCCACTTAAACACATTCAGAGTGTAACTTGCAGATACACAAGTATACCCATCTCACATGAAGTCAGAGTGGCACAAAACAGTGCTAAAGTTTGAGTGAGGTACCAAACAGCTCTTTTCCATTAGTATCATGTATACTATGAGAACGCCCGTAGCCAGGTTTTTCCACGGGTCAGACCTTGTGTTTTACCCCACAGCCTTGTGCCAGCCAAGAGCCGCTCACATTTCAAACACATAATTCCAAACACCCAAACGTTGCCAATAGCAATCAGATGGAACATTTGGAAATCATTAAAGTCTAAGTGAAAGACAGTTAGATAACAATGTTAAATTCTCCCCCAACTGACTCCAAAAACACAGTACCTCAGTGGGGTATAGCTAGGGGGGAAACTTTTTTTTGCTCTGAACACAGCTATTGTTTGCTCTTTCCGTGCTGTCCAATAAGCCTATGTTAAAGCCAGAGATTATGTATGGCATAGCTCCCTTCTCCTTGTTGTGAGAAAAAAAACAGAGGCTTTATTGTTACCATATTTGTCTTTCGAGACAAATCCCAAGCCCTTAACAGATGTCTCAACCTGGACTTTGTGTTGTCTCTTGTTTCTTGTGAATCACTTCAAGCCCAGATAGATTATCTTTGAAACTGTTTTAGTAGCATACATATATTAAAACATGACAAGTTATTTCTATTGCGATAAAAGGACCAAGCTTAATGGCAAAAACCTATGGTGTATAAATGTTTTAACCCCCCCTTTCCTCCCAAGGGACCGAAGCTCAACTATGTCATCAAGCCTCACTCCCACATAAACGTCTGAGGGCACACCAACTCACTTTTTCCCCTCACACATGGAGAATAACAAACAACTGCCAGATAAACAAAGAAAAACCTAGTTCTTTCTGGGAGACCGCCAAAAGATTACAACACACTTTGGGTACTGTTCTGATTGTTTAACTTGCTTAATAATACAACAGAAAAGAGAGGCGTGTGGAGGGAATGGGTAGCACGTAGATACATAGATAAAAGAGTGGCCTTTTAAAGTTTCATAGTTATGTTTTTAGTATAGTAGTAAGTAGTAGTATAGCATAGTCATCTTTGTGTTTTTTCACACCTAAAAGGCCGAACCAAGATCCATGTTTTTGTTGCATTGTATACGTTTGATGCATGAACCATCAACAAATGCATTCACTCTCCAAAACTAGCCAGACCATCATTCAGTCTGATCCGGACCAAGACTACCTCTTTTGGATGGATCAAATTCGGCTGTTTGGTCCAGAGCGTGTAATTTTGGTTCGGATCAAAATGACAAGTCAGAAAGACCGGACCATACGAGGCAGGTGTAAAGCTCACTAAGAGAGGTAATATCAGTTAGAGGATTTGTTTAATACTTTGCTCCAGAGCAAGAAATCCCATAAAATAGATATGTGTAGTCCCCGGAGATGTTTGAAGATGATTACTGACAATGTTGGTGACCCCGTTGACAGTGATTACTACTAAGCACTTTGTTGCTGACAAAGGGGGCAAGAAGGCCCTATTTACACATACATGGCTGTTTTGAAAAACTGAGACACTTCCCTTTGTTTGTGCTCTTCGTTTATACGCAAACGAAGCATTCGCGTGAAGTGATTAGTTGCTGTTGTTGCTATTTTTGGGATTCTGATTGGCTAACGTGGACTTGAGCTTCTCGTTAAACTTCCACCTACAGGTCTAAAAACTGACAGCTGTGAACAATTTTATTTTTGAAAACAGAGAGGTTGAGTTATCCATTTATGAAAATAGCCAGCCCTGTGTAAACAGAGCCTAAGCAAGGAGGGAGGAAGTAGGGAAGAGGTCTTGGTCCCCACACTTAACGCCCCTGGCCCAATTCGACATCACCGCTGGTGTAACCCCCATCACAAGATGGCCTATAGTTATAATGCTGTGGTCATTCCTCTGGTGCCACTCAAAATTGACATTTTTAGCTTAAAGATACAATATGTAATGTAATATGTAATATTTCTGCATTAAAATATCTAAGAATGACTATACGGGCCAATTGCTTAGTTATTAGTTTTACTTCTACCACTACTAATACCAGTATCGACAACTCCGATTTTAGTTCATGAAAGGTAATTACTTTTTACTCAACTTTTAGTCATTACTTTTGGTCAAAATGTTTCTCCCTCAATTTTGTCAGATATTTCTTAAATTTATCTTATTCCCCGTGTCTAATATCCTGTACAAATATATTTAACTTTTCAGTTAATCTAGTCCACCCAAAACCAATTATTTTGTCATTTAAGTCAAACTAATTTCACATAACACTTTATCTAATATATTTCATCATTATCTGATGAAAAACACAGGTGCCTACCGAAACTTGATCTGTTCAAAAAGTTCAGTTTTGGAACAAAGTGAGTCACTCACTCACAGAGACTCCCACCTTTATTAGTGAGATTATGTGTTAAAGTGTCAAGAACATTTAGAATCAATTGATGTTTTCAATTAAATGTACTCCATTAGATCAAGTTGATAGAAGTCATACCTAAATCTTCGCAAATGACTCAATCATGATCTAAGGACATACAGTTGTTTCACTATGATAACCTATAGTACATCTTTGAACCTAAAACATCACCTATAAACCTTAAAAAGTAAACCTTTAAGATGATAAACAGCAGATAGATCATCAGTCATTAAATTGTTCTAATCCAATCACATGAACCATCGGCTCAACAGAAAACTGTTTTAGAGGGGGAAAAACACAATTGGCCCTGCTACAGCTTTGAGTCTTCGGTCACCTTGTCTGTCCGCCTTTCGCCCCTGCTTCTGTCTCCCCCTCCTCTCCAGCCATGTTTCCTCGGTCATCAATGGAGTACAGAGTATGTCCTGTCCAGCTACTAGTGCCTTTAACATTAGCTGGTCAAGCCAAACGCCCACAGTAGAGGAATGAGAGAAGCTGTTGTTCAATCTGTCTGAAAACAAGTCAAGCCTGGGCCTACCAGAAAATCTGCAGGCTATACCACAATTACCACCTTAACCCAGCAGATACAGCTAAATATGAGGCAAATCTGATACTCCAGCTGTAACGGTAATCTTTAAAATATATTAAAAGTCTTCAGGGAGATGAGAGCACCAAATGTATAAAAGATGAATGCCAGAGAGTGTAACCCTAACTATATCCTACAATAAAGATATGCTAAACAAATCTGTCGAGTCCTTCTAGACCCTTGTGTAGCTTGCGGTTTACCACTTTTGGTACCTCAGTACCAGATTATTGTGGTACACTTACTGTACAACTGTGTACATGTAAGGCATTCTTTGGAATGTGTACAACGCGTTTGGAATATGCGTCTCAATCTGAGTTTTTACCGTAGGCTTATGGTCAGCTCTGTGCGTTGCTATGGTTGCTATACACAAACCAACCAGCCAACAGTTTGCAAGGTTGCAGACCAGATAAGAAGGAGACACACAGCTACTTTTAAACATTATGAAAGACTTGGATATCAACAGGATTTTGGATCTGCAAATACATCGCTAAGCCAACCTTTTCAAGAAGCTGGTTGAAGAATAAAAGAGGGAGGCTGTGTTCACATGGTCCAACAAGTCCATCGCCGCTGGTAAACTTAATAAGAAACGTATTTTGCACGCCTGCATGTAAATGGGAATATAGGTCAAATAATCACTTTCATTAGCCATGTAAACAGCTTAGTCAGAATATTGTCTTTTTGGAATAAGGGCAAAAATCTGAATATTATGTACATGTAAATGTATAGTTACTGATGCTTTGGGAAAAGCTAGCATGGATACCACAGCCAGATCCTGATCCAGTTCAATAGACCCAATGAACCCATGAACACCACAACGTTACCCCAATCTCACCCTAATGCCCAGCTATGAGGTCAAGTCACATTCACAGTTCATATAACTGAAACTATGATTTGGAAGGTTAAGTAAGATAACTGCAGGATTTCAAATTTTCAAAGTAGGAACTCTGTAAATATCAGTTCTTTTATTGTAATATGTTTAAGTTATAAACGTTTGAATTTTGGTTGGTTTAGAGTCTCAGAAAATGCCTATTGGAGATTAAACACTCATCTTGCATATTTAAATCTGCTCTTTCAGCTTTGCCTAAAACTAAAAGCAGGTTCACATGCACACAACACTATGCATTAGGAGTTGTAACAGAGCTCTGCAGGGTGTTTCTTATCGCTGGCATACCTGGAGCTAACAAACAGAATCCGACATTGTTCAGACTTTATTTAGCCAATAGTTGTTGCTATCCAGAATGCGATAAGCTCGGGACATCTCTGCATATCCACAATCAAACTAAAAGGTGCCTTAAACATTAAAGTTGAGCTTGTAAAGAGTGAGGTCTCTCTTCATTACAATAATGGCATAACTCTCTAACAAATGGAAGAAGTGTAAAAACCACATCTAAAAGTGCAAGTGGAGTTTGTGGTTTAGCTGTGACAGAATCAAATTCGAGGGAGATTTCTGGGTGGAAAAAAAACTTTCATCACCACTTTCAGGTACCACTACAGCTGTCTTAACCACTTAATCTTAATAAACTTCATGGTTACTATGATCAACATATATAAAGCTAAAACATATGGGTATCAAAGCAGGTAATAGCTGTACCAGGCCTCTGGCTGGTGCTTAGCCCCAACCAAGACAATTGTGATTGGTTTAAAGAAATACCAATAAACCAGAGTATTTTTTTCTCCCATGCCAGAATGCTGTGTGGACTAGTCAAAGTGTAAAAGATGAAAGCAGTGTAATAGTCATTTCAAAAGTAAGATAAAATCATTTGAAATGTCAATTGAAGAGCAGGGTTTTTCCTATCATTATAAGGCTTAGGCACAGCACCCAAGCCATTTTGGGCACAGAGATATTGGTACTATCATAATTACTTAAATCCCACATAGTATAGTCAAAAACCTACAAATATTTAGTTTGCTATCACATAAGACAATGAAAAGTATACAATCGTTACAATTACAGTAAAGAGCTGGAACTTGGGGATGCTTAGCATTTCCACTTAAAACATTAAACATAAAGGGCTGCTCTGCTACAACCTGGACAACTGGGCAGCTGCATAATTGTGTTTACTTGTGTTTGTTTGCACTTGTGTTGCAGACTGTATTTTATCTATTATATTATGTATTGTATCTGTTCATGTATGTATGTATTATATGTATTTTTATGTGGTATCTTTTCTGTCCAAGGCAAATTTCTTCGGGGCAAATAAAAACATCTTAAATCTTAAAAAAAAAAAAAAAAAAGTAACGAATAATTTAGGATTGAGACAAATTTATCCATCTTTTAAACTGTGTCATGAAAGCTTCTGTCAGTTTCAAAGTTCTGGTTGATGACCACGTGTAAAAATACTTAATTCTGAACTGAAAACTGAAAAGTAGACCATGTATACATATTGTTAAATTTCACGTTGAAAGACCATAGTACATAAAGGACCCTCCCTGTTAGGGCATTTATCAATACGCTATTCTCCTATCTTACTAGAGATAAACGCCTCTGTTTCCAAAGAATTCACTTTGTTGCCTTCCAAACTGCAGCACTGAGCCAAAATTTGGGTTCAGGATGTGATGTCAGTCTGTGTGCCAGTTAGGGACAAATCTGATATTCCCACAAAGCCATTTCCAAAGATAAATAAACAGAACCTCCCCCTGTGTATGTGTGTGTGTGTGTGTGTGTGTGTGTGTGTGTGTGTGTGTGTGTGTGTGTGTGTGTGTGTGTGTGTGTGTGTGTGTGTGTGCATCCACATGTTCATAGTTCTCAGTACCCTTTAGCATGTAGGCGAACGTGTTTCTTCAGATGCCTACAAAAGTCAAAGCAGTGAAGAATACCTCACACGTCAACACATAAAACAGCGAGAACAATGTGTTTGTGTGATTCATGTGCATCACCCATTTATAATCGGGTTATTAGATGATCCTGTTTAAGTGTTTAGCATGTAAATCCTGTTTTCAGAAACCTAGATAAGTCCTTATCTCGTTTATAAGAAACCTAATTATGCTACCTGGAGTACTCCTAAATGTAAATCAGGATACTGGTACATGTATATCCCGTATCCCGGTTATTTAGCACCGCCGTGGCTTCAACCAAGTGACGTAACAGAAATACAAACAATGGTCGCAGAAAATGTCTCTTACTTCTGGAGAGACAGACAGTGGAGCTCAGAGCAAGCTGCTGTTGGTGATCAGAACAGAGAAGAAATTAAAGTTGGGAAGTTGTAGTAAATGTACAGTGTAGTGTTTATTGCACAGGCCCTGCAGAAATAAAATGCACTAATCAGTAACCGGGCTACTAGTATTCATCATGTAACCGGAGAATATTAATAACCCATTTCTCTGTGCTAAATGTCCATTTAAACACACTCATTGTCATAATTCTCTATCTGAAAAAACAATTGAGCAGAGGAAGACAATATAGAAATGTAATGCATTTTGAATACAGGTCCAATAATGGAAAGATATAATACAGCCAATTTGATTGCAACAAATACAAAGTAGAACAAAGGGGTGTTTTTGTTTTTATATCTCCCCCTATATGAGATATCCCAGGTTCCAAATAAACTACAGGATTAAATGAATCCTCTGGTCTCTTTTCTTGTTTACTGCAGGGCATGATTCCCATGGACCATGAACTATGCAAACCAGTTTAAGGAACGTAATATTCTGCCCTCTTTTGTTTTTCCTCAGGGTCTTTGGACTAAAGAATCACTAGCTCTGCAGTGTTGACATTAGCGCAGCCCACTCTCCCCTGAACCATGAGCTACTACTACAGGAAGTGAGTAAAGTCTTTCATAAGGGTAGTGTAGGCTCACTTCATTGGCCTGCCTATGAAAAGAATTTATCTCTGGACTGTAAAATTGGAGGTATAAGAGGAGGAAGCTGAAATGGGATGAATGGGGGAGGGTGGGGTGAGACTTGAACTCCATTAGGGAAGTCGTAAACTCTCCCATCAAAGTGTGAAATCTGAAGTCACATAACATATCCTGCAAACCTCTCTGGAACTCAAATACCCAAATACTCTTTATTGGTCATCAACCATAAACTTGTCAGCTGGTCTGTTATTGAAAAAATATCTAAAAGACAGAAGTTTGAATGGAATATATCTGATCTTTGTGAGAGATGCATGGGTTTTCGGGCATAGTTTTTTTTCAGTTTGTAAGTATGTTAACAGGTGTTCAGACAATAAATTACATCCCTGTGGATGTAAAAACGTCAGCAACAGTGAGGGTACTGAATACAAAGAAAAAAACAAGTACCATTAAAATGCATCTTTCTTATTTAAAAGTGTGTAGGTTTGAGAGGGCGCAGAATAAAGGAAACAAGTGAAGGCTCTTCTTTCATGCAGCCTGTTCAAGGTGGGATTGTTGTGCTTTTATTCTGCCTCTCTGTCTGTATAAAGGTTAGGGAGTCAGATGGGGGGACAGAATTGTAGTAGATACAGAGCTGAATCAACAACTCAGTACAGTAAAGGGGAACGCTGGCATGGTGAAACTACACGCAGTAGTGATGCACAAGTTGACCCACAGGTGGATCAAAAACAGACAAAGTATCCTAAGTTATTATTAACTTACATAAACATTGTGTGCAATACTCCACCTTCCCTTTTCCTCTATCTCACTCACTCTCTCTCCATTCCATGGTACACTACTAGAGCTTCTTGAACAGTGGGGCCATAGGCCAATACTCCCTGCTCCTGTGTCTTACGGTGACCCCCAGAGATCCATTCTGGGTCCAGTTCTCTTCAACCTTTACATGCTTCCTCTAGGTAACATTTAAGGTTTCATTCCATTTCTATGCAGATGACTCCCAACTGTACATGCAGCCTCTTTTAGACTGTTTGAAAGAAATAAAATGGGTGACTATGGGTGACTAACAATTTCCTTCAGTTAAATGATAACAAAACTGAAGTTACTTAGTCTTTGGCCCCTCAAAATCAAAAAATTCAATCCCTGCCAATCTTGGTCCCCTTGGCCCCTAGGTGAAATCCCATGCACATAACCTGGGTGTCATTTTGGACTCCAATCTCAACCTGGACAAACAAATAGCATCTGTTGTAAAGACCAGTTTTTATCAATTGAGAATAATTTCCAAACTTAAGTCTGTTCTGTCATACAATGATCTGGAAAAAGTAATCATCATAATCTCTTCTCTTCATAATCTCCCGCTTAGACTATTGTAACTCTTTCTACTTGACCAACTACCACTTTGCTCGTTTGAAATCCATGATGTCTCTCTCTCATGGGTGGCCAAATTCTCTGAGTGGGCAAAGCAGAGAAAGGGGAGCTAACCTTACCCTTTATGACCTCATAAGGGGCAAGATTCCAGATCGGCCCATCTGAGCTTTCCTTTTCTCAAAGGCAGAGCAAGATACCCAGGGCTCAGTTTACACCTATTTCTATTTCCACTGGGGGGCCATAGGCAGGCTGGGGGAATGCCTATTAATGTTAAAAAAAAGAACTAATAAAGTGAAGTGTTCGTCTATGGATGTTGACTCAGCTTAAATCACTGATCTGTAAGTGTATTTATTCTATTTTATTTTCATTATTCTGTGGTTAATATGCTATGTACAGCACTTTGGTCAGTGTGAGTTGTTTTAAATGTGCTATAGAAATACATTTCACTTACTTACTTAGTGTCTCTTTCTCTCTCTCTCCCTCTCTCAAACACATTCAGCAGTGCTCTGTCTATCCCTGTCTTTCTCTCAACGGACAACTGAGCTACTATAAATGGACTGCATTTATATAATGCTTTTCTATTTTTAACGACTACTCAAAGTGCTTTACCCAGTACAGGTACCATTCATATGTTGTATGTTTACAATATTACTTATTATTATTATCTTAGTTTAGTGTGTTAGAATACCAACATTACAGTTCTATGGTTGAATGTCAAACGTTTTGCAGGTGTTTTTTTGCAAGGATTGGGAGGAGAAAAATTATTTTAAAAGTTAAATTGTGAATGTACCAGACAAAGCAACGCCCAGGGCAAGAAAAGTGCTGTGAGGGCGAGGTAGACATTTTGATCAACAATCTGGATTTTGGTAGCTAGACAATAAGAGAACACTGTTTTGAGAGGTTTTTGTAAGACAGAAGTGTAAATGAAAGACAGAAATGTGTGTTTGCGTTATGAATTGCTATATTGCCTGCTTTGTTTCATTACTGCTGTAGTAGGTAGTTGGCTTATTTGTATATGATCTAAAACAATATTAAAAGGTTTTGTTTGATAAAGACAGAGCAGTTATATAATATGTGCAATAAAAGCTGGATACAATATTTTTCTGTTACTGACAGTGAGCCTAGTTATTATTCATCAGCCCTGACAGATAAGGTGGGCACCTGTTGATAAACCATCATCATTAGTTGAAATAAAATACACAACCAATTATGAGCAGCATATGAAGCCACAGGAGAGCAAAGGAGATAGAAGTTTGTACATTTCTCTCCTACCTCTAAATGCAGACATAAATCAGAGGGCTTTGAAAAGATGGATGACAAGGCTAATTCCCAAAGGGAACAGAGGAGCCACTGTGTAAAGTGAGACAGGCGAGCATGTGTGCATCTGACTAAAGACTTTACTGGCTGTGCTGCCACTGTATGTCTTTACTGATGGGTGCTGACATGTGCTGTCTGGACCTATAATATCAAAGACCAAAAAAGTTGTCAATGCAGTCACAAAACAAGAACTTGCTGTTTGTGAATTTAAAAAGTAGTACATGGTTAAGACCGGCATAAAAACATGCAAATGCTAGTCCAGTATCGGTAAACTAACTTGTTTATGTAGTCAACTAGTTAAGAATGTAAAATGTGTAATATATTTCTTCAAAATTCCTTATATTCCTCAAATACAAATTAATTATTGTCGCACTCTGAGCATAACCAAAACAAGTGAGGGCTTGGTTGGTAATGACAGAAAAGAGTGTCACAAGTAGCACCAACAGTGTAGTGGCATTATTATACAGTGGTTTCGGTTATGTGATCAGCCATCAGCTCACCCTGCACATTGCAGTACTTAGCATTACTAAAAGTACCAGAGCATAAGTGCCTTTCCTGGTTAAACAGGGCAATGGGAGATATTTATGTCCTGCTGTTCCAAGGACATCTCACTCATCAATCATAAATGCCTGCAAAAGCCATGTTCTCTGACAGCAGCTTCGTGGGGGTTTGTGAGTAACCACTTCATCTGTTCACAAAGATTCAAACCCAGTAGGGGATGCAGGGAGGTGTGCCCTAGGGTCACATGTGTGGTCCAACTTACATCAGCTTCAATTAATTTGTGTTGGATCATCTGCCTTGTCAGAAATCCTTAACAGACAGTATTTAATATCAACTACCAGCAGGGATAGAAAGTCAAAATGTTAGACAGGCTGTGGAAAAAGGTTAGTTGAGAGGTTGAAGGACACTTATTGAGTTACTGTCTTTAAATCTGGAAATTCCAAAAGCCCCAGAATGTAAAGATCTTTGAACATTATGAAACATGTTGTAGAGCCCATGCAATGCTGTAAATCATAATGCACATTTCATTTGCAATTACACTTGCACAGTTCATCCATGGCATGCCTCAACTGGATGATCTAGATCAGATGGATATTGTTTCTGGGAATTAGAAAGAGCCATATGTTGCCATATCTGTTCCAATTTAAAATCCAAATTGACACTGACACACACACCTTCCCATACCCAAGGACAATCTACAGATAAGTCTGGGCTCACTGATTTGTTAGGGGATGTGAAAAGGAGTTTGCTCAATCAATAAGACCAGCACATTTAGTGCATGTTTTTTTTTAACATCAATCAAGTAGCAGCCAAAAAACATGTCCTTCCTGAGATCTTGTGATATTTTACAAAAACACCATCACTCAGATGTGATAAAAGGGGCCATCAACAGAAAGCAAAGAGTGAAACAATGCTGGGCCTTTGTACCAGTGTGTGAGCCCAGTGTGAAGGAGTCAGAGAGGTGAGAAAGGGCAAGGCAGACAGCGTTTTCACACAGGCTGGAAGGGACTACATTCCTCCAGGGTTCTTCAGCTTCAGGAAAGGGAGGGCAAAAGAGAAGAATGACTTGTCAAATGCCATGCTGCTTCGTGTTTTAACATGTACAAAGGACGCTGGGAAGGCCTCTTTACAGGACAGTTAACAAACGGAAAGTGTGATGAATAATAGGTTTGTTTGAACAGTCACCAGACAATATATAAGCTATGAATAGAAATTCAGTGAAAAATTCGTAACATAGCAGATGATATACATAATGTTGTGCTACTAACTTGCTGTTAGAAATAAGTAGGTTTTTGGTTTGTCTGTTTTTTAAGCAGATGCTGAAAATAATGACAGGAGTACACTAAAATAGTATATTACAGCCCACTGTAGTTAATGGTTATTGTATTACTACAACAAACTAGACCACCAAAATTTGAAAAACAAGTTAAACACAAATAGCTGATATTTGGGCCAAAGTAAAGGGTCTGTTGTTATTTTTTGGACAGACACTCCTGTTTTCAAAGGGCCATTCAAAATTGGGACATGGTCTATCAGCAGGACTCATCTGGTGGAAAAGGAGTGAGGAAGGTGAAGCCACAGGAGGGGCTAGTCTGATGAAAGACACCACCTGGAAGCCTTCAGCTAGAATCTCATATTCTGATTTGTTTTGTAGATACAGAGTCACACAATCAAGTTTTGGCAGCACAACATATTTTATTTTTTGCTGCTTCCGAAGGTAATCATAATAGAGGGAGTCCAATTTCTTACAATTACTCTCCCTTTCTTCGATGAAGTCACCCTCTGCATAACTCTCTTACTCTAACTCTCCCCAGCTCCAGTGGCTTTTTTATTGGGATATGAAACTATGAAAATGCACAATCACAGTTTTGATCAACAGCTGTCTCCCATTACAGGCTTTGACCGAAATTATTTACACGCCTGCTTACTGGAACTAAGAAGGAGAGAGAGAGAGAGAAAAGAGATGGGGGAAGGGAGAAGGGATTCGGTTCACTCATGCAGATTTACGTAAGCTTCCTCTTAACGGGAGGCTGACAAGATATGATGGAGCTGGACGAAGATAGGAGTATATCAGTAAAGACATGTCTGCTGCAGCTCAGGTGCTCTTTCTTGAGTGTGTGGGTGTGTGTGTGTGTGTGTGTGTGTACATGCGTGAGTAGATAGTCACAGACAAGGTTGGAGAGTAAATAAATTATTATAAAGTAAAAGTATATAAGTATATAAAGTAAATATTCAACAATCTAATTTATACACGGCTGTTAATTAAGATGGGTGATACTAGGGTGACCTTTACTCAGTAAGCAAAAGATATAAACAGGGGCAGCATGGCTTCCTCCTCCTTGACAGCACTGTTAAGATAAAGGCCTCACCATGGGGGAGAGCAGACCTGTAATTAGACACTCACGGGACTCCCGTTGCTATGTAAACATCCCAACCACTCTGCCACTTCGCCTCTGTGCTGCGCTGTTCTGACTACTCGCATGAATCACAGGGCAACATCTGGTTTAGCATGCTGGAAGGGACATTGTTGGTTTGGCACACTGTGCGTGTGTGGAGTGTGTCGATTTGGACCAGACGACCCACGCCTGCGCCTGCCTCTCTCCTCCCCCTGGCTACCCCAACTCTCAGATTACAGTGGTTGCACAATGCATTTTGGCAGTCCCCCTCTTGCTGGCCCCATGAAAGCATTGCAGATATGAAGACGAACCTTTTGCTCAACTGTAAAGGGAAAAAACATTAAAACCACTTTTGGCATCACAGTGACTGCTTTCTGCCAAGAGTACACAAAAATGCAGAGAGAAAGTTTTTTACGCCAAAAAGTTGAACGTTTGCGCTATGAATATGAGAATAGTTTAATTCCCTTTCCAGTTATTGTTTTATTTAAAAATTCTGTAAGACTATGTGGTTTCACAATTGCTGAAGACGGATTCGCACTAATAGCTCCATCATTCATCAAGCTGCCCCATAAATATAATCACGAAAGGCTATAGGAGGAGGAGAAAGTACTTCTGCAATCACTGATGCTGGTATGTTTTCCAGTGAGTCACCAGCCCGACGTTGTGCCTCCAGTACAACCAGCATCCCGCCGACGTTGTTTCTGGCAAGTGCCTCAAATTAATATCTGGCATGGCTCCTACAAGACTCTATTTCACAACGAAACCCAAATGCAGCCCAAATGTCCACGATATATCCTTCACAAAATAATCATTTTGGCAAGCTGAGGAGAGGCAACCACAAAATGGTTGTAAGGATATGGGGAAAAAAAGTTATAAACAGCAAAAAAATAGAGTGAAGCAGCAGAATAGAGCCTTGAAATATGGACGTCAAGGTGCTCTCAGTCTGACTTTTAGGAGTTATGGGAGGCCCAGATCCTGGATTGCATTACGCTGAGAGAAGACTCATTGCAGACTAATCTAAACATTACGTAAGAGCTTTCCTGACAAGTTTAGAGGGCAGATGTGACTGTTTACACAGATGCTGCAAGATGATAGAAATACACAGAAAATGAGAGAGAGGTGAAAGATAGGCTAAAGTGGTGGTGTAAAAAAAGATAACAATGAATAGTTAATTTGGCCAAATAGAGGTTAAAATGAGTCTTTTAATCTGGAAAATCTTGTTTATTATGTGCCTTTTACCTCTTCAAGAGCATCAGAAGATTTTTCTATAAATCACTAAGTATACTCACTGCCAGTACACTTCGGGAAAAGGGCATTTGGTTGTCTAACTGTAAATATCTGTCCCTTGTGACACAGTACAACAATGCGCTGTGCCGTGTGAGGAAGAATTTAGAGGAAAACTTCATACGTGACTCATTGTGTTTGAGATCCTGGCATTGTGGGAGAAATTATGTTTGCTCTGCCCACAGCACACACTGACTACATTGCTATTGTTTGAATAAAAGTTAGCTCTCTGGAGTGTGATTGAAACCTCCAGAGAATAGAGAAGAACTTTTGAAATAATAACCTATGGCGGCAGACTGCAAGCATGAAAAATGCATGTGCTGGCTATGTAGCATGCCTCCTACCGGGTAATTATTCCTGTGCAACCATGGAAAAACAGCACGGGATCTTGCAGATTAAAGCTGGAGTGAGTTTGAGTCCAAAGTCGCATTGAACCCGTCTCTGTAAACAGGATATCTTACAATCTGAGAAATAAAAAAGAGGAATGTACACTAGATTCTCAGTGTGGTTCATGCTAGTTTGTTGCCAACTTGACAAATTTTTCATCACTTTATCAGAATCAGAGATACTTTATGGTGCTGAATGTCAAGCCTAGGTTAGTAAATTGAATATTTTGGTCAAGCGATGAAAACCGCTGCTGAACTTGTAAGCCAATGTGGACAACAGTAATAACTAATAATGGCCAACTCCACAATAACTTGAAACTTCACCTACTTCTAAATTTTGTTTTCACGGTCCCCAGATGATGTATCCTAATCATATCTAGACAATTGACAATAGACAATATCCACAACTATTAGACTTCCAAGAAATTCGCTACAAACCCCCTAATGGAGGAATTGAAATGACGTTGCTATCCTCTTGAGATCCATTTTTAATCTAGTGCTATCCTCAGCTCAACAATCTAATTTAACCAATATGTTTAGGCCTCAGATTCAGCTGTACTTTTGTGTCAACATACTTCACTGTTTTATGCTAACAGGAAGTTTTCCAAATATTTTAATATTTTACTTTTATGAGTTTTTACACTATCCACAATTCCTTACATTTTTTGCAGCCATAACACCTTAATTTCCTTTGTGCATTGAACAAGAATAATGTATATCTACAGCATAGAGTATACTTACTCTACTTTTTCTCTCCCTTAGTCAGTATACTACATACTCAAAATTTGCATTCATGTACTCACATTGCATTGTATAGTACTTGAGTTGGTGACTCGCAAAAACAATTGAGACACAGCCGGTAAAGGGATCCCAACTGGTATTGGCTAATGTTGCCATGCTGACGCGCCATAACGGCCAACGTTAGCAAACATTACCGGAGGTCCAGGCAAGCGGGCCACGGCTGTTTACAACATGTAGCCTGTTCAGCAGTCGTAGCAGACAACGGCAAGTTATTTTAAGCCAAGAAAGGGGGGGGGCTGTGAATCGGGAAGAGAAGACTGTGAGTTTGCAGTGTGTTTAGCAATTGTTGCTGTAATTCTAAGGGAATAAAGTGTGTATTTCAGTCGGGTGGAAAAGGACGGCAAGGTAGTGGTATTTTTGGCGGTTCTTACCATAGTCCTAAGCCGAGGAAGTGTGTCTGTCTGGCGGGTCGAGAGTACGGCGAGGTTGTAGGGTTTTAAGCGGTTCCTACCGTAATTCTAAGTCAAAAAAGTGTGTCTGTCTGTTGGGTACACGGCTCAGAGGACTAGTCAGTTTAAAAGACCCACACAGCCAAAATGAATATATCTATAAAATGAATATATGAATATATCTGTAAAACTATATATATACTCTATATACATATATATACATATATATACAGTATTTATATACAGTATATATATGTATATATATATTCAATTCAATTCAATTCAATTTTATTTATAGTATCAATTCATAACAAGAGTTATCTCAAGACACTTTACAAGGACCCAACAGTTCTAGTAGTTTCCTCCAGAGCAAGCAACAGTGCGACAGTGGCAAGGAAAAACTCCCCTTTGGGAAGAAACCTCGGACAGACCCAGGCTCTTGGTAGGCGGTGTCTGACGACCGGTTGGGGTTAGATATATATATATATATATATATACGATTAACATTAACAATATGGGGAATGGCTAGGATAACAGGAGATTCAATATTGTGATCATTAACAGAACATATAACTCCATAAATAAACATATGTAGCGGCAACAAATGTTTTTAATGGAAGTACAAGAAGAAAGAGTTTAGGCTTAGTATTAGGTATTGTATGGAATTAGGACATAGCTTTTGTGTTTAGCGCTAATACTTAATGTTAGCATGCTAACATGCTAAACTAAGCTAGTGAACATGGTTAACACTATACCTGCTAAACATCTGCATGTTAGTACAACCACACAGATACTAGTGTGGCTGCAGACTCTTGACTCCTGTGAGGTTGTTTCCAGATGGAATAGTCCTATCCAGGTGTTAGAAACAGCAGTTTTAAAAGTTATAATTATTTATTTGAATCACCTTTTAATGGTCTTAATCAACAAAAGAATAACAAAAAGAAGAATTAAAGAAGGATTATTGTTAGATTAAATTACTTCATGAATCATTGTTTCTATGTCTTAGCGTGGTAACTACAAAGTCAGTCATTGCCTGCAGCCTGAAACAATCTCAGCAATGTACAGAAACATCGAGAGTAATCTAAAGACGATAAGAGGTATGGTGTCATAGATACCAGTCTAGGAAACTGTTGCTCATATTCACAATAACGTATTGGAGTGTAAAAAGTCTTAATTAGCAATTGTCAAAGTGAGAAGTATTTTGAGTTCATATGCAATGAGTTGTGGCAATAAGTGACATCATCAGGAACCTGACATTAATTGATATGACATACGTTTGTATTCACCTTTGTACCAGTTTACTTGGTTATTTTCTCTCTCTCTCTCTCGCTTTGGTTTGCCTGTTTAACGGCTGTGAATTAGAAGGTATATGGCAGTATCTGAGCCTCATTCCAATCAATCTGACAGATAAATGTAGGACTGCAGAGTGTTTGTATTCTGAGACTGAACTTGTCAGCACTTTATTAAATGTAAATCCCCTTACTCATGACTCTGACAAGTACTGTCTAGAAAGGCACCTATGGGCACAGTTGTGGTTGTCTGACAACAAAGAACTGCGAGGTTTGATGCATAGTCATTCCTTACACAAGAGTTTCAAGGGTTTGTTTTTGGCTCCTTACAATGAAAATTCAATTACTTGTATAGATGTGTCTCTGAAAACTCTATAAGTTTCAAATGTAACTAAGAAGCAATGAGAGAAACTTACCTGCAGTTGCCAGGCAGCATATTGCAAGAAGTAAGAAGGGAATGGGGAATCTTCCGCCATCATGTAGCTTCCAGTATGATGAAGGTGGGTGAACAGGCCTTTCTCCTGCTTTTCACAAAGGTTTCCCTCTCTGAAGCAGTCTACAGGAAGTCAACTTCAAGCCCCAGCTGTAAAGTGAACAAAAGTAGAGAAAGTCAAGCAGGTTGTATTGAGCATAGATAACAGCAGGGAACTGGACTCTGCTTAATATACTCTGTGGGTGTGATGAGATGAGACCTTAGAAACAGCAGTTTGGAGACCAGGGGATTAATCGAGGAGGGTTAATTGGGGGTCATGCTTCAAAGGGCCGTGCTGCACACACCTTCCTGTGCCCATGGCCAGTCAGAGTGTGTGATTAGTGTGGGACAGCTGACTGGCTTGCTGAGTGTGAAACACTGGAACATGCCACAGGCTATTAACACGCTTTAATTGAGAGCGTCAGGAAACACGGAATGCTCCAGTGGGGTCTTAAGTAGTCAGCATAGTACCACCATGCTAATCAGCGTGACCTCACCGCTAAAGTTTTTACTTCTCAAACACTACCATGATGCAGCAAAGTCCATGTACTATTTAACACTAAAACTGACCTAAAAATAATTAGATTAAAAATATTTGAACAATCAAGGCAGATGTGGCTTTCTCAAATATGGTCAAATGGAAATTAAATGTATTTTTGCTAAGAAATTAGTGAATACAGTATATAGCCCTGCGTCAGAATTGTAATTACTAAAAAGAAGAAATGTTTTATTTTTTCTAGTGACAGCACCCCCTGAAATTGTTACACTACAAATTACAGTACTTACTGTATTACTGTAATTTGATTTGTGTAACATTATACATTATTCGGTATCATGATTCAAATCACTGGGTGACATGTAGAGTTAGAGAACTGCTTGTTCCTGGAAGTTTTGACGGTCTTGACATTTGACATAACCAGGAGGAATCAGCCAGAGTTGGAAAAAGTACTAAAGTACTCAAGTAAAAGTACCAATACTTTGATAAAATATTACTCAAGTACAAGTAAAAATACCTCTCTAAAAAAGAACTCAAGTAAATGTGATAATTAGTTAATTTAACATGTACTTTAAGTAAAAGTTACTTAGTTACATTAAAAAAAAGTAAAACAGGGCAGGGGGGATCTCTCCCATGTAGTGAAAATAGTACAAAGCCCAAAAAAATCCAAATAATATGCGGATGTTTGTTTAACTTGCGTAGTAACTTCATTCTAGTGAAAGTAAAATATGTAGCAAATTGAGTATAACTCAAAGAATGTTACTGTGTAAGAGGTGCAGGAGGATTTATAAAAAATAAGTTCATTATTTGAATTGCACATGAGCCAAATCATGTACAATCACATATGTTTAGTAGGGTGACCAGACGTCCCCGGTTTCCGGGGACAGTCCCTGGTTTTGGTGACCTGTCCCCGGCTAGATCTGTCCCCGGATATGTCTCCGGTTTTTACTGCGACTGACAGACCCGAAATTGGAATGAAAGAAAGAAAACACTGACCAAACGTAGCCGATAGTCGCAGACCCTACACACGCAGGCTCAGGAAAGCCAGAGCCAGCGCTGCTCAGAGCTCAGAGATGTTTTAGAAAGCCGTATTTTATCATGCTAAAATCACTGATTATTTACATGGAGTCTGGTGGGTTTAGCAAACGCAATTTTGCGGACTTTTAGGTTTTAAAAAATTATCTTAATCTTTAACAGAAAGGTCAGCCTCCTTAGAAATCCTTTCCATAATGTTATCAGACACTAGAATATTAATCTGAGTCTGTCAGCAGCAAAACGAGCACTTTATGAACGTAAATACAAGCTGGACAATTGTCCTATTAATTTACACTGTAGCTTGTTTCTCTGCTGCCGACTGCAGCGATCTCGTTTAATACTGCATCAATGTCAAAGGAAAATATGTCCTCAAGAGTTTATATTGTATTCGATACTCAATGAGCTGTTGCAGAAACAAGACTGAAGCAATAAAGCAAAAGCTGTCAGATAAATGTAGTTCAGTAAACATTACAACATTATGAAATATTAGGACTTTCTATCTTGAAATATTAGGACTTTCTATCTTGAAATATTAGGACTTTCTATCTTGAAATATTAGGACTTTTTATCTTGAAATATGACAACATTTTATCTTGAAACATTCCCCTCTGAGGTGTAGTGGAGTGGAGTATGAAGTAGCAGCAGGATCAGACCTTTGTGGGGGGGGGTTGCAGCTATTTAGAATCAAATGCTGCCCTAACAGCTTTTGACACAGTAGATTATTACCTGCTCTTACATTATATTAGCTTTGATATTATTGCTTGTAAATGGTTTAAGAGCTACCTATCTTTTAGCCCCTTTTAACAGTATCAAAAGGGGTTCTACAGGGTAAATCTTAGGTCCAGTTCTTTTCACCATTTATATCAATAATAATTTTTAATCTTTGGTAAACTTGTCATGCCCATCTTTAAAGGTGATGCTATTTTCCAGAGCCAGAGCTATAGATTATGCTGACCTTTCTATTTCCACTATGAACGGACCTCCGATTGAGAGATTCACGAATATAAATATCTCTGCATCTAGATTGACAAAAAGCCCCCATTTCAATTTCACATTGACAATCTTTGTGTGCCGACTCAGGCAAAACATTTACTATTTTTACAGAAATGTTTTGTAGGAAAAGGGTTGTTGAAGCAGATTTTCATGTCAGGCCTGGACTATGGTGATGCATTCTCTTCAACTTATAAATCTCTGGACTCTATCACTCCACCTTGAGATTCATAATCAGTTATGTCTATGGTACACATCATTGTATTTTATATAAAAGTGTTGGGCGGTCCTCTCTCTCCAAGAGAGACGTGATACTCACTGGTATCTTTTATCTATACGCCTCTTGCTCTGGAAAAATTGTTTTTAACAATTGTTTTTTTATTGTCTTTTTATCTTTCTTATGATGGTGTATTCTTTTCTGTGTTGTTGTTTTGTTGTTGTCTTTGTAATTACTCAATGTCATTGCAAATGAGGGCTGCCCCTCAATGATATTTCGATTAAAAATAACGGTTGATGAATGAATGAATGAAAATCAGGAATCTTTAAAAAGAATAGATTATTGTAGGTCACTTTTTTAAAGCTGCTCTCAACCTAAAAAAAAATACAATATATTCATTTAATTTTTTTGACTTCAAAAAAACATTAGAGCATATACATCAGATAAAAAAGATACATTGCCATTGCATCAAAGCAGAGAGTTGTGAGGATCCCAATAGACAAGCAGCAACTTTAGAAAGCAGATTACAAACATATACAACATATCTGACATTCTAGATTTCGGGCCTTTTATATCCATAATCATCATCATTTTTTTAAAGACTAAATCAAGTTTCAAAAGGGGATTTAATTGGTACAAATGATTACTGAATAATAATTTTTAAAAGGTATGCTTTGGGCTCTGTCTATTTCTAGATTAACTGCATGTTTTGCAGCCACAACCAAAACATTTTTATACAAAGATGTGGTCCGCCGAAAAAGCTGCAAACTACTTCTCTGAGTGATATCTGATTCTTATGATAACAAAACTGTAACTGTTGCTCAAGTCAAATGTCAAACCTATGTGGTAAAGGTTCTGTGACAGGAATTGCCCTCAGTTTAAAGGTACAGCAGCGTCTATGACTAGTACAGTACCATGTGAAAGAAACAGATCTGCACTTATCTGACTCCTGGTGAACCACAGAAGGTGTATGGGAAGTGTTGCATAAACTACTAAGGTGCATCGCTCTGCCGTGCAAGCAGCTTGCACAGGACAAAAGGGCCTTTCAGTATGCAGCTAGGAAGTCATTTTGGAAGATCATGACAAATATTACACTTTCAGCTCGTCAAGGAGAGCCAGTGCCCTCTGTTTGATTCATGCCTTTTCTTGACTTTCATCTCCTCACTGACTAAATGGAGATATGCTGTGTTGCAATACTTTCTGTGAGCCAAAGACCAAATCAATGGAAAGTGGTATTCAGGACTGAAATTAAGCGATATCTTGCCATGTTATCCAAATGTTACAACTGTATATCTTTTGTCATTTTTTATTGTAACTTCAATCGGCCTAATGGACTACAGATGGAAATTAGCCCCTCGGTTTACAATCTGGCATTTGTACTGCTGTACATGTTCATCAATGTGCATTGTCCTGAAATAATAAATAAATAAATAAATGTTGGTTAAAGGAGAATTCTGGCCAATTTTTACATGAATCTTGATCGCTATAAATATGCGTGGACTTTCGATTGAAAAAAAAAACAACCCAAATTGGTGCAGGCAACACGGAGTTGCCGCAGCTACATGTACGAGCTTCCACTGAGCTAAAACGGCAGATAACGAGCAGGTTTTAGAGTGCCTTTGTGCCTCTTAACAGACACACAATGCAATTAATATGTCTGTACAACATGAACAGGGCCCTTACGTGACATAAATATTCATTTTCAACTCAGACATTGTTTAAATTCACCTAGCCTGTCTCTATCCTGCGGGCTGTTAGCTGCTAGCTGCCATCCATGATGTTCAGCCAGACTTCCGTGATAAACATCACGCAGCAGTTCAGTTTGTATTTGTAGCTCATCCATTTTTCTGTGATTGATCTGGTGTTGGTGAGTAGAAGGCTTGTTGATTTGTGTGGTAATTCCCTTAGCCGCACTAGCAGCGTCCTTTTTTCTTGGAGCGATGTGAACACAGTTTACCCTTTTCTGCTACGCCGGGACTTTAGCACGAGACCACAGCTAGCCTTCTCTAACGCTATCACTGTGCAAGCCACGGACATCATTTGGCCCATTTCCATGTAGTTACATAGTCACTAATATGGTCATAACCACTACAGTGCTCAATTACCTATTATTGAGAGGGAATAAACTTCAAGTGTTCGTCGTGAAGGCATGACCTGTCCTCTGGAGGACATAGCCAGCCCACCGGGCGCACATTGTTTTCGGGAGAGAGAGGCAACGAAGGTGGGGAGAAATCAGAAGCAAGGATGCCAGTCTGGCCTGCTAGCGCAGCTAAGGGAACTACCACATAACTCGACATTCACCAACACCAGATCGATCACACACAAAATGGATGAGCTACAAATACACACAGAACTGCTGCGTGATGATAATCACAGAAGCCTGGCTGAAGAGGCAGTAAGCAGCTAACAGCTGCTAGCTGCCGTCTTATAAAATGACCTGATGCGAAACGTGTTTATATTATACAGGGTTTTCCCTACCATTATAAGGCAGCACCTAAACTGAATGAATGTAAAATGAATATGATCATTTAAAACTAAGGTAATGGCTTTTCTAATCTAATGATTGTAGTTGGTCCCAAGTGGACTTCTTTAGCAAGTTTTGTCTTTAAGACTTTTAATGTTATTTATTAATACAGTATGTGCTCTAGTTTTTTTCATTGAAATTGCTTTTTCCTTTTCTTTTTTACATTCTCTCGAGGGATCACCCCTAAACCCCCCACCAAATATGTGCACCTAAATCTTCCACAAACCTAGGGAAACCCCTGTTATATCCAGAGATTAAATAGGATTTTTAACTGTTAAAGTTAGATTAAGGGCAACAAACGTTTCTCTTTTCTAAATTGCATTGAGTTGAGTGTACAGGTTTTATTCCATGCCACAGCTGGTGCTGGCTTTGTTGCAGCAACAACTTAAATCGCCTCATGTGACTTCTCTTCAACCCTAACCGTCTAAGCCGAGCAACTATTTCACCCAAAGAAGATCTGGAAAGTTCATCACAACATGCAGACCACAGACTGAACATGCTTCACATTACTGAAACCAAGCTACATAGGCCTACTTGTGGTCACTTCAGTGTTAAAGGCCTGGCTTATATCTATGTCATCACGTATGCATTCACTGCAGTTAAGTGTTGTTAGGCCCAGAGGGCATATACTATGTTCATGTAATCACAAAGACATAAGTGAAGAGAGCAGCAATACAAAAAGCTGAGGCGGTGTATCTCTGTGTGTGTGTGTGTGTGTGTGTGTGTGTGTGTGTGTGTTACATACTGCATCTTGTGGTACATTAAGATGTTAAGCTGTTCTTGATGTTAAAAATGACTGATGACACCAGTTTGCCTCATATGTAACCAGACAATGTCAGTGTGGACCTTTGACTTGGTGAATGAACCTTAAATGAGCTCTCCTCCTCTTTCAGTGTGAATGTGTACAAGCTCAGGACTAACCGACCACCCAACCTCCCACTCCTTCCATCACAAAACTACTCACACATCTCACAGTTTTCTGTCTAAAAGAGCTAGAGATCCTGTCCCACACACACTTCAGCATACTTAAACCACATGCGGTATGACATTGTGGACTGTTTAGATGCTGACATCTGTGCATGTGTGCACTGTTGCCAATTGAGTCACCATGCAGACAGATTATTGACACATCCGTGATAAACTATAAAACAAGTCTGGTTTGTAGTACCTTCCTGAATGTGACTTTTAAGTATTAGTATTGATATCCAATGCCTTAAATTGGAACTGAAACAATTAGTCTATTAACACAAAATGAATATGCAACTATTTCACTTCACTGGCTGTTCAGGTTTGATAAACAAAAAACTATTACATTGTTAAGAAGAGCTAATTAATTAAATATATCTACACTTTGCTGTATCTCCAGGGTCCAAAACAACTACCTACATTATCCTCTGTCACAACAACACTGACAGATAGTGGTAATAAATACACAGCAAATCATCTCTATCGTAATTGCAGGCAGTTTCCAATGTCTTGTACAAATAAACGAATTTCTGTTGACAGAATGTCCTGCTTTAATCTGAACTGTTTCCCTGTCATGTCTGTTGATCCCAGAGGAGACTGGACCGGGACTGGAGAGCATGCTGTTCTCTATCTGAAGGGAACACCTCTGGACACACACTCTGTTTACCTGCGTTTCACCTTAATGTCCTGTTTTCTTATGAAACATGACCACACGAGTAGAGAAATGGATTTTAGCATGAGTAACTATTAGCTATAGCCCGTAGCTTCTAAGAGGAAAGCTACATGTCAAAGCATTGAGCCCGAGACAGATGTTCAGCTGGATTTATGGGCAGTTAAGTAAACACAGCTAGCTAGAAAATATCATTTTTACACTAGCCTACTAACAACCACCGTGTAAAAACACAGTAGTGTTATAAACCATACTGTTCTAAAAGCAAGCTAAGCGGTAACTTTTGAAAGCGTTGGCTCACGTACCATGCAGAGTCTCCAGAAAATGTCAAAGTCAACTTGGTTGAAGACAGAGCCGCTCCGGTGGATGCGGATATTAGAGTCCTTCTTGTCTCGGCTGGACATTCACAGCGTTCCGTTGCTTGGAGGGGACGGCTGCTGATGAAACGGACCTGATATTTTACCAAAGTTCTGGATAAACAGCCCTCTCGCTGAAAGTTTACTGTTATCTATCTCCTTTCACTAGGAGGACATAGGACATAGGACATGAAGTAATTGGCTGTCCTCCGTCTCACATTTCAAACAATTTGGCATGTCTTTCAGACCAGTTTTAAACAAGCTGGAGGAAGACCAATTGAAGAGAGGCATAATCTTGAACTGAATGAGGCACAACATCACATCGCATGACATACAGAAATCTGATTGGAGCAAATGCAGTAATAAAAATTAAACCACAGATTTATCTACAATATTACAAAGAACTAGCTACCCACACTGTACTTTGTGTTTTGATAGTGATACTGCCAAATAGGGGCTATTTTTTTTTTACTGTTAAATACAATAACAATTAAGAACAAGGTATATAAAGTGCATATTCCATCAAATACCAATGGAAATATGGCATATTTTCCAAACACTAAACAATCACTCATCTTACATTAAAAATGTGTATTAGGGTCACAAGGGAGAGTTTGTCAAACATTTAGTTTTTGTTTATGAAATAATTCTTCACCTTATTCTTCTTTTTTAGGGGTAATAAGAGAACATTCCAAAATACAGTGATTAAAGGCATGCAGGGACAACCATCACAAGGGCTCAAACTGAAAGACAATCATACTACGAGACAGTTCACAGCTTTTAATCTACCTGATATCAACCTTTGGAATGCGAGAGGAAGCATTAGTGAGCATGGGCTGCTGATATATGGGCCTATACTATATATCCTATACTGCTGTCAAGCTACAAGGAACCTGCCCTCTGTAAGGTAACTACAACAAGACAAAAAAAATCATAATAAAAAAAAAAGACACATTCATTGACATATTAAGTTTTTATATGAGAGAACATGCAAAGCCAGCTTTTGGAACAGCAGTCATCAAGCATTATTCATTTATCAATGTAGTTAAAATGCTCAAATGGCCAGTAAATAAAGCACAACCAATCAATCTGAAAGTCATGTTTCTATAGACTGTTGTTATGAATTAGGTCATTTGCTTATTTTACAGTTTAGGCCTGTTTTGCCTCTGAGTGAGGAAAACACTTGGGCCTGGGTTCCATTACATTGATTTGGCAGATGCTTTGTTTTGCTCAAAGCAACTTACAATGAATAATTTATACCTCCATATATGTGATATGGAAATGCTACACAATTACCTAACATTATTGCTTTTGATTTTAGGCAAAAGAGCAGTTGAGAGTAACTTGCTTTTCTTTGTGATCAGATTAACGCAAGGATATTATTGGGTATGTAATCACAATGAACATCACTAACCTGCTTCTCCTATATTTAAACTTTGGGTGGCTTCTAATATTAGGATGTAAGATACTTAGCTCTCACAAGACATTTTTGTCACACACTTTCAATTCACCACCCCACAACCCCAATCACAAGCTCTAAACTGTAAGCAGAATGATATGTGTGTGAAATCTCTCGTACACTCCTGAACAAACACTGCTTCGCTGTGATATCAGACTTCCAGTACAAAAGAAGACTCTGTGTGACTGGGTACAACATAAATGTCAGCTTAGTGATTCACCACTAATGAGACAGCACCTGTGACATGAAGGAAGGAAACTTTTGTTGTGGAAAACACACACTCACAAACACAAACACACACACACCCACACACACACCCACACACAAGAGCTGACAAGGAAACGCTCAAAGGGATCAAATTATTTTACATCTCATACATATGCATGTCACCGTTAAAGTGTTCCACTTTGTTTATTTACGCTGTGTGAGGGTTGTGAATACAGCTGAGAAGAAGAGAAATAGAAAGCATAACACTGCATCAAAGATAAGCACAATCTGAAGCCTCTTCACATTCCATTAATGTCACCGGAGTTCTTCAGTTTGTATTGACCCAGTTGATTGCACCAGCTGTCGAATCCAACAATGCTCTGTCAGAGGGGTCATGCTGCACTCAGTGTTAATGCCATCAAGTATAACTGCATCAAATAACAAATGATCTCAGTATTTGTTTGGATTGTATTCCAGCAAATAAAGACACTAGGCTAGACAATATAAGCTTATAATGGACTAAGTGTAGTTTTTTTTTTTTTAATGTGTTAATTTTTGTATATGTTATTGGCTATGTGGAATTACGTAGAGTTCATGTGAATAAGTATATATTGTTTTATTTTGAGTATATTTGTTGTGTTCAGATCTAATAATCAACGTATCAACAATGATGCATTAAACACCACCATACACATATCTCCCCTGCACAAAGCTTCCTAGGAGTCCTCCAGAAAGCTTTAGTACCTTTCCCATTTTCCTGTATAGACATCCAACCTGGTGAACTGTTGGTATGACATATTTTCAAACACCGCCACCTTAGACATCTCACAAGGCCCAGTCTTGGATAGACGGCAGCCCTTCATTCCTCCATCCTCTCTGGCTGCCAACTTTGATCCTCTTAGAACAAATAATCTTGGGCTGAATGAAATCTGGGTCCCTGCATTCTGACAGTGACCTTGTATAGTTATTTAAAAGTATGCTGAAATTGAAGTCTGAATAAAAAAGGAAGCATGGTCAATTCTAAAAAAGCAGCACATACAATAATTTTGTCTTCTCAACTCATATTAGCAGCATCATTTTACTTGTATATACCTAAAAGAAAATAATGGATATGAATGGAATAACTTGTCATCACTGTGAGAATCCCTTTTTCTTGGTCGTTGCTCCAGGACCGTCTTTGGGACACTGAATATTTTTATTTGGACAGGGATTGTTATTGGGCTGCTGCTGACTTGAGTTGCAGGAAGTTATTGGATGGCCAGAGCCAAGATGGATCTACTGCCTCATACATTTCAAATCACATAACGACACCAAAGAACAAAAAAATACAGTGTTAAAACTTTACTTCAACTGGTTCTCTTGGTTTCTCACATGTTTTCACTTTGATTTAAAATACCCATCAGTAGCAAGAAATATGAGCTCATGTTTTTGATAATACTGGATTTGATATCAAAGCATAAACACATGAATTCTATTCAAATTCAGACATTTTAATTCATTTAAAACCATATGCTACTAGACCACTCCAAAGATCTTTACTCTACATCCTTTACCAACAACATATGGTGCACACATTAAGAATAAAATTATTTTTTGTGTGGCATTTTAGGCCTTTATTTGTGACACGACAGCTTAGACATGAAAGGGAAGAGAGAGGGGGAATGACATGCAGCAAAGGGCCGCAGGTCTGAGTCAAACTCGCTGAGTCGAGAACTGAGCCTCTGTATATGGGCGCGGCGCTCTACCCAGTGAACTACCCAGGCGCCCTAACAATAAACTTAGATAGAATGCAAGCTAAAAACAGATTCTTGTGGGTATCAAGCACTGCCCCTGTCTGTTTCAGCTTTCTACAAAAACAGAATCTTTTTTTAAATAAGTTTTTAACAAGCAGAACTATATCTGTCAGCACCTCTTCCACCTGCTCACTATGTATGTCTTTACCAAAGGGAGCAGAATGTACTCACAAATTCGGGATATTAAGTGCCTTCATGTATACTGTATGTTGAGAGTAGTTTATAATTCATTCTTTAATGCAGCCTGGGCAACCAACATACTATGTAATGCAATCATTTGGGGGACACAAATATGTGGATTCTGTTGCCCTCTTATGGCTGATGTAGACCAAGGCAATTCTCAGAAAGAGAGGCCCGTTTTATATATTTCTTATAAAGTAATGTTTTTTTGAACAATTCAGACCACTAAAGATGTACATATTCATAGTAGACGTAGTGGCATTAGTAGCAGCAGCAGCAGTGCTGGAAGAAGTGTGGTCCTTTATGTAAGAAAAAAACAGCAATACCACATTGTTAAAATACTCCATTACAAATAAAAGTCAGGCATTCAAAAGTATATAAGTGTTAGCCAGATAAATGTATTTAAAAGGAAAAGTACTCATCATGCAGGAAATGGATGCAGTCAGATTTATATTACATATCATATTACTGAATAATTAGTATATATGTCTTACTGTGTAAGCAGAATTTTAAAGTTGTAGATCTTTAAGTTGTAGCTAATTCTAGCAGCTTCCTTTATTTGAGTTGTTTAATCTACAAAAAAAATGCATAAAATTGAAAGTAAAGTACAGTATTGTAAATCATGTCGTACTTGAGTTAATGTACTTGGTGACATTCTTACCACTGAGTAGCAGTAGTAGAATGTGTGAACTGTGCTTGTTTCCTGGCTTGGTTTTAGGAGTGTATATTTATTCACTGAAAAACAAAACCAGTTTCTACTCCTCACAGTTGAAGCATCAGAGTATTTTCTACAGTATTGCTTTCCAAAGTGAAATAACATTATGTCATATCACAATGGAATTTCTCTTGTCAGAACTGTAAATATGTTAATCAATTACTTTGGGCATAAAAAACACAGAACCACAACAACATTCCACAGGCTTTCGCAAAATGATTTAAACTAGACTGTTAATATAATCAACATTTGCCAATGGCTCCATCTTGTGGACAACATGTGCAAATTATCCAGAAAATGAATTAGTTTAATTAATAAGATATAAATATTGGGTGTATCAAACGTTTTAGATACCACTGCATTGATGTTGACCACAACTAGCCTAAATCTACAAGGTTCAAGAAACCAAATATTAAATTAAATTAAAATGGCAGAAATTTCTCAATGATTTGGATTCGTGCCCATCACTGTCTTTTTAATCTAGCTGGTTTTGCCAATGTTGCAGTAGACATTGTGACAGGTCAGCCTATTCCAGGCGTATATTTGACAGGACAGCCAAAGACAGGACGGACTCGAACCTACGGCCGCTGCGGCAAATACTGAGCCCAAGCACAACGCAGGTGATCCACCAGGGCGCCACAAGTGGTCACAGTTAGTAAATTCAGTCTATCCACGTCTTTCACACACCATAGGGGTTTTCAAGTTAGGCCTTTGTATTTTTTTTTCCATATAGTCACTGGTTGTACATTCATGGTTGTGTGCCATCGTAAGCGCAGTATTCAGCTCACAGGAAGTCAAAGATTGCCTAGTTAAAGTTGCCTTTAGTGCCTTTAGTGATTCTACATGACGGTCATGTTCATCCTATCGCTTCGCATTTCCCGGTTTAACAGTCCCGGAAAAAACAGCTAACCTTACTAAAAAAGGCAGTAACATTAGCTAATCGGATTGTTGTTCTATCATGGAATGTCACAAAATCGAGGCAGATATACATATAGTAATTTTCCTTGTAGAGTGGTTGGTAGCTTTTATGTGTAATTGAAACCATGTTTTCCGCTTCTGGGTCTGCACGCGAAATCACCGCTCCGCCCAGATTTCAGTTAACCTTTTCTTTCAGTCGATGCTAAGTCAGACACGGTGTCCCTCCGCTGGTGGTAGTCGGAGGGCTACTCTGTACTGGCAGTGAAATATCTAACGTTATTTAGAGTTTTCGTGACTTTGCACCAACCAGTCAGTATTCTTATTAATTGATAATCCTCCAGGATACTTCCGTGACACCGAGTTGCCATTTTGTTTGGAACAACTCAACAAAAGTATTGTCTAATGCTTTAAAACCCCAGGTATCGTTAGCTAACGTTACACATGATAGGAGACACTATGGGATGTGTTTTTGCATAAAAGAACGGTTTCTGGCGCCTTTGTCTGCAGAAAAGCAAAGTGGAACAACTGTAGTTAGTGTTTTGACCAATCAGTTCTAGAGCCTCGTGCAGAGGAGTATAAATTTGAGGCAGTTGCCGTAGAGACGTCTGCCACGGAAGAATTGAACGCAAGAACCCGTGATATCTCGTAAGGTAATGCTAGCACGGTGACGTTAATGCTTACACAATACAATTTTTACTAACTAAGCTAAACTTATATTATGGTATCGTTAGCTGATGTAACCCTACTAATGAGTGAAACATGCGAAGGCTATCCTAAGTTAGCAAGGAACCCATAAACGCAACGACATCTTAACAGTTAACTTAACATACTGATAAGTTAGCTAGCGTTAGCTAACTTTATACGATAACGCTATAGCACAATATGCATTCGTGAAGTGAATATTGCATGAACATGCACCGGATAAGACGTAGCTATGGCGGTAGTTAGTACAACTTGTGCAACTAGTGGAAATGTGAAAATACTTATCTAGCTTTATTTACAATTGTCAGTTAGCTAACGTTAGCAAGCAGACTGACATGACCAAAGTCGCCTGGCAACGTTAACATTTTTTTATAAATTCCAGTTCCTAATTTTAGGTAACGTTAGCTAACTTTAATGTGACTTCGTAGGTCACCATTACGTAACTTGCACAATTCGTCTGTCTTTTTTTTAAAGCCAATTGTCTTCTTCATTGCCCTCATTTTTGTTACGTGCTCTGTGAAAGTAGCTAACCTAACGTTATGTCAACGTAGCCAACCTGTTGGAGTGATGGTGGCTCACGTGTTGCCCTGATCACTGTCAACGGCGCAGCATGCAGCCATGTTTTCTGTTCAAGACAGATGAGTGACACAGCTTAAGTTAAGATACTGGTAAAACTGTTTTTAAAGCTGGTGAAATGTTCACTTTCAATTGATTTAATACCGGTATGTTTAGACTTACAATAAGCCCATAGCAGGAAATACACAAACAAATAAACGTATACAATACCTCGTGTAAAAGCAGCTCTTTCTATACCTTGTTGGTCTGAAAATAATATGAGATACTTTGTTTTTGTTTTTTTCTTCCCCGACTCATCCAAACGACACATTCATGTGTGAATTGTCTCAATAGTGCCTCCACGTGTAGAAACACCAGCGTTTCCAAACAATTGACTTGCTGGCTTTCAAAATTACAACAGCTCTGTCAGATTGACTTAAATTTGTTCAGGACACACCTACATGCAACCACTCACACTGTGTGTGTGTGTGTGTGTGTGTGTGAGAGAGTGAGTAGTAATGGTTGTTATTGTGAGGTTTTCAAAAGGGAAGCTGGATACTTAAGGAAAATGATATGAAGGTGATATGGAATGCTGGAAACAGAAAATCTTTTAGATGCTGGTAGCAGTAATTGCATTGCATTTTTACCTCATAACGGGCTTAAACAACTGAATATTATAATTAAGTAGGAGTACATCTGTCAGTCAAATTAACAAATTGTACTAGCTGTATGTCCAAAAACTACAAATAATTATTTTATCAATAATAATTACAAACATCAAACAGCAGTAGACTCCAATCTTGCAATGAATGACAAGAAGTAGTAGACTGAGGAGCTCATCATTTAGTTGCACATCCTTTGTCATGGTTTCATTGCTTTTCCTTTTTTAATTTTTTATATATGCTTAGCTTATTAGAAACATGAATCTATAATTGTTTTGGCTGAGCTGAATGGAAACATTCCTAAAAGATGCTGTAGGTGTCAGTATTCTATTACCCATGTTGAGCAGGAAAGCTGCAATTGAGCAGCCACTACTCTTTTGTGAGTGTTGATATCCATTTGGAACATTCTCTTCGTGTCATTCTGTGATTTTTGTTTTTGTTTTACCCATGTAGAAATTGAAAGTTAGAAAAGTGCACAGACATCATATTAAGGCTCATCCAGTCATTAAAACAATGTAATAAATAATACATTTTATATATGGGCACCTTTCATAGCACTCAAGGACACCTTACCGTTAATAACGCAAATACAATTAAATTAAAAAAACATTTAAAAGATTGAGATAAAAAATTAAAAGCAATTTATCCATGATTTTGATGGAGAGTGGAGTCATGTGGGGTAGGTCTTTCTTTTGAGGGAGGTTTTAAAGGTACCTACCAACTCTATGGTACGGCTGGATAGCGGAAGGGAGTTTCAAAAGGAAGGAACAGAATGCCTGAAGGCTCTAAACCCCATTGTGGACGGTCGGGCAGAAGGAGTGAAAAGCAGTGTGTAAGAGGAGGATCAGAGAGTTAAGGATGGAGTGTAGGGCTGAAGGAGTTCAGAGAGGTATGGAGGAGGGAGATTATGGAGGGCTTTGTCAATACAGTATTAGACAGGGAGCCAGTGCAGTTGTTTGAGTGGAATAATGTGTTTAGTTGCTGGGGTTCTGGTGACAATACGGGCAGCTGAGTTTTGGACTCTGAAAAGGGGACAATGTACACTGATCAACATTCGAAGCAAGTGTAAGCGTACCCGAGTTAGCCATAGGCTAGTTTTCATCTGCAGTCCCCTAGCCAGATGTTATTAGGCATCCTAAAATAATAAACATCCTAAAATAATAAACGTTATAATACAATGAAGATATTTATACAATAGACAAAAGGTTAAAAATTACAATGTTAAGTCACAACAATCGAATAAACAAGATAAGCAAATAAAATCTAAAATAGATGATACAGTTATTGTTGGTGGATGGGACCAGCGTCAGTGTTGACAGTGTTGATTTTCAATCATCCATTTCTTAACATTACTCTTAAATGAGTAATAGGATGGGGACTCTCTAATTAAAGGTGGTACCGAATTCCATTGACGTGATGCTGTAAATGAAAAGACATTTAAAAAAGCTAGTAAAAAGTGAGTATACGTGAACCATATCCTTTTTTTTTTTTTTTCCAACGTGTCATGTCAGAGGTGGGGATTGGTGCTGACATTTTTGTACTATTGGCACCCCTTTTATCTTTTTTCACTTGATTTGTTACAAGTATTTAGTAGGCCTTTTTGCATGTGAACACATCCCACCTGGTTGCATATTGATCATCAAACTTGTTTTATGAGAACTGGCACTTAAAGTTGTACCTAACTGTAATCATGATCTGCTAAATGAGGTCAATACAGTAGGCACACTTTTACATTTAATAAAACAGATGATCTATTTTAGGATAGTAGCTTGAGCTTTTTAATTTCAATCTTAAAACAATAGTGAAGCAGTGGCTTTGAGGTCTTCATATAACTATGTATTAAAGATGAACTGAACTTTGACTTGGACGATATGAACTTTTATTTTTTCAGTTCATCTTTAAAGGTGAAAGCAGCTAGGGTTGTCATGGTATTGAATTTTTTTTTTGTACTGCACACATTTATGAAGTTATTTAGTCAGTTACCACCAGGAAAAAAATAATTTTGATTTCAGCTGTTATAAAATTAGTTCTTAACTTTAAAATGCATTTATTTCTGTAGTAGTATTGGTCTGCATGTGAGCAACAGGAAGATTTCTACTGGAGTGCAGAGCTTATGTTTTAAAAATCAAGAGCTTTTACTCCTGATTTTACTGCACACACCATGAATTTGAAGCATGTCCGGGCCTGACCCAGGCCCACGTTGTAGGCTACGTACTGATGAAGGCACCCACCCTCTCTCCATGCCAGCATGAACCGGAGCACTGCCTGCATCTTGCTGACTTTTTATCAGCAGGTAAGCAAGGAGCTCCGGGCACTAGTGGCATGGAGGGAGAGCAGGCACTGTTAATCTGGTAAATGCAACGCAGTGCTGGAAATAAACAGCTCTGTGAGGAGAAGTGGAAATTCTAGACCCTTGACTTACTCACATCCACATCACATCCAAGTTTCATTGTTTGTAATGTTGGCAAGCTTTTTAGATGTCATAAAAGAATGTTTCAGCACTGATGTAGCATTAAATGAGACTCTCTTAATTCATTTTTTCAAGCTGTCATCCCCAACTTACATTTTTGTGAAGTGGAAATCTTTATTCCTTGTTTAGGAAAACCTGTGATGAAAACTAAGTTGCTGCAAAGCATCAGACTGTTTCCCCCTTATGGCCTTTGGACAACACAATGTCTAATGTGAAAGTCTTTCCCGCTGTGAGTGGAAATCCCCCTCCGCCAGAGGTCATAAATCCAAAGAGCCATGGACGTGTAACCAATCAGCTACAGTACTTGGAGAAGGTGGTGATCAAAGCTTTATGGGGGCATAACTTTTCGTGGCCCTTTCGCCAGCCGGTTGATGCAGTGGCACTGCGTCTCCCAGTAAGTAATAGAATTGGTATTGTAGCATGTCAGCTTATCTGTAAAATGTACTGTTTTAAGCTTTTTCTTGTTTTAAGTTAAATTAAAGGATTTCGGAGTCTAAATATAAAATTAGGTGCATCCAACTGAATTTGTTTTGGTGAATAAGGGCCATTAGACTGATCTGGGAAGGAAAGATGTTGTATTCATGCTAGTGTATCTGGTGTCTTTCAGGATTATTATACAATAATCACAAAGCCTATGGATCTGAGCACTATTATGAAGCCGCGTCTTCAGAACAAATACTACTGGCAAGCACTTGAGTGTATACAAGACTTCAATACCATGTTCACTAACTGTTATGTGTACAATCGGGTAAGAGTACTATTTGTGGATCTCTCCAACACACCAACATGTACATACAAGGGCATGTAAAGGGCATTTCATACTGCCCACACAGGGGAAAAAAGATTTGAATTGTAGAGAACTTGCTGTTTAGGTTGTAATGCTAATGAGGTATACACTCACCTGCCGAGAATTGCATTTGTTTTAGGGTATATTAGATTACTGAAGATTAGTTTATAGTATTTTGAAGATTAGTTTAATATTTGTCGTTAAAATTGGGATTGGCCTATGAGTGCTAATATAATATACTGTGCATTTTCATTTCACAGCCTGGAGATGACATTGTTTTTATGGCACAGACTCTGGAGAAGCTTTTTTTGCAGAAAGTGTCCCAAATGCCCAAGGAAGAGTGCGGTTACAGCAATCACTACAAAGGAAACATTGAAAGGGAGAAAGAGAAATGAAGGTATTGCACAACAGTCCCTTAAAGTTGTAGTCGGTAAGATTTGCATGTAGTTAACTGTGTCAAGTTCTGTTAAGATCTATAAAAAGTGAGTTAAAACAATTAACGATTGATCATATGACCCACTGATTTAAAGTGCTTGTATTTGCTGCTAATACAATCTGAGGATCTTGGGTGACTTTCCTGCCCTAAATTAAAATGCATGGGCACAGCAGGGGTTGGTCTCTGCCTGTCCGCACTGCTGCATTTCATTGTACTCGGAAAGTGGGACCTTCTGAGAAAAGATGCAAACATTTCTTTACTGCTGACTCGCAATGTCGGACCAACAGAAAGAGACCATTCAACTTTGTTTTTTTGTTCCATTTTCTTTGGACTCGGTCTGTCATCATGAAATGAAACACCTTCTTTCCATGGAGTTGTTTTTCAGGGTGAACACTTAGGAAAGTATAGCTAGACTTCAAAGCCTCAGAGCAGCTGGGCTCTCTTCTCTGCCCCCAGCAGTCAGGGCGCCACCAATGGGTTCCGCAGCTACCGCAGAAAGCTTCTGGCATCACCGTCACTTGCCATCGTGGACCTGCTCACCCACTCCCACCTTGGGCTTCGGCCCAGCTTGGTCGGTTCGGTCTACCAAAAATCCCCCTTATTTTATCAATAAAGGGCATACATTTTGCATGGCCTCTTTAAGGTTTTGCTTATTCTGATGCTCAGGTTGGTTAAGATGTCACTCTTAGCCATGTTGTGTCAGCTAATAATGTTAGCGTTGTGAGGTGCCCAACCTAGGTCTGAGGGGCTTTTCCTCCCGGATGAGGTGAATAAGGGGAAAGTGGTGCGTGCAGCTCTTCGTTTTTTTTTTTTTTTTTCTCGGCCTCTACTTTAGCTAAGGTAATTTCGAATACGCTACTTGCCTCAATGGCTAGTAACATGTTTGTGTCATATTGGTACGCCTGTGCACTAACTTTACTTAAACGGCGCATGAAAACTTCTCGCCGCTTGTAATCCTGCTAGCTGTTTAAGTTAAAATCAGTTAGCCACGTTAGCTAGCCGATTCCTCCATGGCTTTATTGTTTTCTATGGCTGTGTGTCCCCCCACACGACTCTAATCTTCATGGATGTATTAGCACTTAGCTGATCTTAGACTAAAATGCTGTAGGTGTGGACCCTGGACTGGGACATTTAAATGCATCACTTAAGAGAGACCTGCAATCTACTGACGGCATTCATTCGACACTGTTTGTTTTTGAAAGGAACTCTGGTAGATTGTCTCATAGGTGTGCCTACATCTAATCGCCACACCTGCAGCTACACACAACCAAATTCAAATGTTATAGACAACAACTTTAAAGATTTGGTTGAGATTACTTTATTTTATTTTTTGGAATAAGTATGTTGAGATTGTTAATCTAAACTGTAAAACTGGATTTTAACATTAATTTCTATGATTCATGGTTGTTGCAGGTGTATTTAAGAATGACACTTACAAATATTGCCATATTTGAACTTTTAATTAACGTCCTCTGGACAGGTCCAAATGAAGTGTGCTTCTTAATTTGACGATTTTAGAATAGTATCTGCTTCTTATGCATGTGTACACTTGACCTCTGTTCATGCAGGTGCAGTAAAGCAGAGATCCTTTGTGTCAGAAGTTGTTCTCCAGCAGACTGTGACGGTCATTCCACCTGATGTGCCTCAATTGATCCCACCCATCCAGCTCTCTGCACAAATTGATGCAACAGTAAGTATTTTATAACTAAGAAACTTGCACAGTAGACATCCTGACTTTAAATCATGAAATTGACAGTGTGAAAATATCCAGAAAAGGGGTAGTTTGTCTATTTGGTTAGATTGTTGTGATGGGATATCATCGTTTACTACTCAGTTAAAATTTTATGACTTATTTCAATAAGAAAAAAAAATGTTTACATAAAAATAGTCTAATGTACTTCAACATTAATTTGCCTGAGTCAGCGCTACACTGAACTGCAGGCTGCAGTCCGTGTGTCTTAGGTAAGGGAGAGGGAGGGACAGAGGTTTTACAGGCAGCTTGTTTCCAATTGCAACACTGTTATTGCTCTGCAAAAGTGAACTCAGTCAACTTTGAAGAATTGGGGGGGGGGGATCTTCTGTGCTAATTTCAAGGTAATAACCAAACTCCATTATGCTGGTTGTTTACTGATATTGCTAGACAGCATTACACTTTTAATATTGCAAAATTTCATTCAACAAGATTTCTATGCACTATAAAATGCCATTTTATTTTAGAAGTGGTAGAGTTTTACAAACACATTCACATGGTCAAATATTAATGGTCACTGAAAGCACTCTCTGTTGCTCCCTGTCACCGACTACTGTATAAGAGCATTCTCCAATGCATTCTCCTCTACTGTTCCCCCCTGCTTTTTCAACATGTTAACTACCACCAACAAAAACAAACTCTAGAAACGTTACCTAGATTGCATAAAAAATAATTGGCCTTCCCACCCCCAACCTATCAGACACCAGTAAGAGTTCTGTACCTTTTGCAATATCATCCCTAAATAAAGTGTGTGTGGAAGGGGTGCCGTGGAACGAACTGGAGGGAATTGTGCATTACAGGGTGATTAGGGGTAAAGTTGTCTGTTTACTGTATTTTATGTATGTATATTTGTGAGGCTCTGTACAGGCTGAAAACAAATTTCCCCAGTGGACAATAAAGACTGTCTAAATAACATGTGTTTGTGCTTTGAGCCAAACTTTAATTATAAAATGCAAAACAGTTTGTAAATTATTGTCCCACTGCTTTGTCTAACTTATGTAGTGATTTACTGTTTATGTACAACCTTTTTTCTAAAAATTCAGATTAAAAAAGGTTTTAAGAGGAAAGCAGACCCCTCAACCACATCAGTCATCAGCAGTAGTGAGGTATCCCATGCTGAGGATCATTCCTCACCTAGGACATTATTCTCCAGGAGAGGCAGTGGAAGACCCATCAAACCTCCAAAGAAAGACTTGCCTTCTTTTGAGGGCAAGAAGGTCAGACTGTCTGAGCAGCTTAGGTACTGTAGTGATATCTTAAAGGAGATGCTCTCAAAGAGACACTATGGATATGCATGGCCCTTCTATACCCCTGTTGATGCGGTGGCTTTAGGTTTGCACGACTATCATGACATCATCAAGCAGCCTATGGACCTGAGCACCATCAGGGTAAGATAATTATGATAATGAGAAATGTATAACCGCTTTTAATATAAGTCATACATTTTTCATAGTGTTTTTTTTGTCCACAGACAAAAATGGATCAACGTAAGTATGCAATTGCAAAGGAATTTGCTGCTGATGTCAGACTGATGTTCTCCAACTGTTACAAATACAATCCACCTTCGCATGAGGTTGTCTACATGGCAAGAAAACTTCAGGTATAGATTTGTTTTCACTTTTGTTCTATAAAGTCAGTATGGCAATACTAATATGAACCACGTCAAGGTTTTTTTGAATACAAAGTTATGTTTATTAGAATCTGCTTTAATGGCAAAGAAGGTGTGAACATATCCACAAGGAATTTGAGTCCAGCTTGTTGATGCCCTCAAAGTATCCTCCCCATCGCTTGCTACAGTAAAATACATTTTAAATGGTTACATTTCAAGTTTTTGGAAGGAATGCCTTTTGTTCCTGGAAATGTTAGCAAATGACACGTATGCTTTAGCATTGCTAGTGGAAACAACTATGAAATGGCAAGTGTTGTTCAGGGCCCTAACCCGAAATTCCACAGGCTGCGGATCTGCTCCAGAACGGCGGCGGAGTCATTAGGGGCGGCTGTGGCTCAGTGGTAGAGCGGTCTGTCTGCCAATCGGAAGGTTGGTGGTTCAATCCCTGGCCCTGCAGCCCATGTCGAAGTGTTCTTGGGCGGCTGAGTTGCCCCCGATGCTGTCATCGGAGTGTGAATGTGTGTTTATCTGATGAGCAGGTGGCATCTTGTACGGCCACAGTGTATGAATGTGTGTGTGTGGTGAATGTTTCTTGTATGATGTAAAAAGCGCTTTGAGTAGTCGTTAAGACTAGAAAAGCGCTATATAAATACACCACATTTACATTAGGTTTCCATTAAAGTCAATGACTGTGGATTGCCAATCTGCAGCCCTCCGGAGCAGAAACACAGAGTTTGTGTTTTTGCCGGATGCCAGAGAGCTCCGCAATATTCAGCACACGGCAGATGTGCACAGCAGTACAGAAAGTCGAGCACAGAAACAAATAAAACACTGGTTAATTTTCAAAATAAAATAGCCCGTGCTCACGGCAGATCGTATTGCCCTGCACTACACTTTGAAAATACAGCACAGAGTTGTTACCTCTATTCCTCTGGATGGAAACAAACTGTGGTTCTATTCTACATGAATTTGCGAGATCTCGTGGGTTGTCGAGACTTCAGCTGTCAGTCATGGCTGTAGCCGTTCCAAACTGTAGAAATCCTGACCTGGTGGGTGTTGACGGACAGCGGAGCATGGAGCCGGCACGCAGCGGAGCCAATCTGCAGCTGTTCTGCATCCTGTGGAATTTGGGGGCAAGAAGTTTTCAAAGGCTGTAAGCAGCAATACAGGAGTCCAAAAATTTGTCCAATTCCCAACAGACATGTTTTGAATGGGCATTACACTAGTGATAGATAAATGAGAACCACCTTTTTGAATGAATCGCTTGATAGTGGTCAAAAACTCCATATGGTGCCTTATTGCGGCTATGAAGAACTTTCAGTTTTTGTTGGTTCTAGCAACCCCTTTTGTGCAAAATCAGTAGTGTTTTTACTACACTTGCTGTCATAAAGACTTTCTCTAGCGTGCGCCGACTGGTGGCGTAATTAAATGTCCACGGGAGGAAAATTCATGCTTTCTTCTCATGGACGTTTAATTATGGCACCAGCCGGTGCACGCTAGAGAAGGTCTTGTGTCATGTGTTGAGTTAGCATTACCGGGAGGTCATATAGCTCCGATAAATGTTTTACTCAGACAGGAAATCATTCATTTTACGTTACCGATACATCATTGCATTTCACATGTTGCGTATGTTAATTTAATGTAATTTGGCTGTAACATGAGCTAAACTGGGTGTCATTGTTACCAGGCAAAACATTAGCAAGAGCACCCATTGTAACAACGATAACTTAGATTTATATAGTGCCTTTCATGAAACCAAAGGATGATTTACAGTACAGTGGGACAAAAAGAAAATAGGCTAATACAAACCCAGACTGAAAAAAATAAATAAAACTGGACTCTGAAGGGGGGGGGGGTACTGTCATATAGACTGACATACAATGTAAAGTTATTAAATGAATGAAATAGACCTATTACAGTGAGGAAAATAAGTATTTGAACACCCTGCTATTTTGCAAGTTCTCCCACTTAGAAATCATGGAGGGGTCTGAAATTGTCATCGTAGGTGCAAGTCCACTGTGAGAGATGTAATCTAAATTAGTTCCATTTTTTTTAACTATTTATTTGTATGATACAGCTCAAATAAGTATTTGAACACCTGAGAAAATCAATGTTAATATTTTATACAGTAGCCTTTGTTTGCAATTACAGAGGTCAAAAGTTTCCTGTAGTTTTTCACCGGGTTTGCACACACTGCAGAAGGGATTTTGGCCCACTCCTCTACACAGATCTTCTCTAGATCAGTCAGGTTTCTGGGCTGAGAAACAGAGTTTGAGCTCCCTCCAAAGATTCTCTATTGGATTTAGGTCTGGAGACTGGCTAGGCAACGCCAGAACCTTGATATGCTTCTTAAAGAGCCACTCCTTGGTTATCCTGGCTGTGTGCTTCGGGTCATTGTCATGTTGGAAGACCCAGCCTCGACCCATCTTCAATGCTCTGAGGGAGGGAGGTTGTTCCCCAAAATCTTGCAATACATGGACTCGGTCATCTTCTCCTTAATACAGTGCAGTCGCACGGTTAGTGGAATTATGACCAAAAAAGTTATATTTTGGTCTCATCTGACCACATGACTTTCTCCCATGACTCCTCTGGCTCATCCAAATGGTCATTGGCAAACTTAAGATGGGCCTTGACATGTGCTTGTTTAAGCAGGGGAACCTTCATTTCAAACCATGACGTCTTAGTGTATTACCAACAGTAACTTTGGAAACGGTGGTCCCAGCTCTTTTGAGGTCATTGACCAGCTGCTCCCATATAGTTCTGAGCTGATTTCTCACCTTTCTTAGGATCATTGAGACCCCACGAGGTGAGATCTTGCATGGAGCCCCAGTCCGAGGGAGACTGACAGTCATGTTTAGCTTCTTCCATTTTCTAATGATTGCTCCAACAGTGGACCTTTTTTCACCAAGCTGCTTGGCAATTTCCCCGTAGCCCTTTCCAGCTTTTTGGAGGTGTACAATTTTGTCTCTAGTGTCTTTGGACAGCTCTTTGGTCTTGGCCATGTTAGTAGTTGGATTCTTACTGATTGTATGGGGTGGACAGGTGTCTTTATGCAGCTAACGACCTCAAAAGGGTGCATCTAATTTAGGATAATAGGTGGACATTTTGAAGGCAGACTAACAGGTCTTTGAGGGTCAGAATTGTAGCTGATAGACAGGTGTTCAAATACTTATTTGCAATAAAAATAGTTAAAAAATCATACATTGTGATTTCTGGAATTTTTTTATTATTATTATTATTATTATTACAGTGGACATGCACCTACAATGACAATTTCAGACCCCTCCATGATTTCTAAGTGGGAGAACTTGCAAAATAGCAGGGTGTTAAAATACTTATTTTCCTCACTGTATGTGTTTACTTGCAAACTTCAAACGCTGATTTTTGTGGTGGGGACGTAAAATAGGTTTCCTTCTGATGACTCTCCCATGAAGACTGTATTTGTGTAGTATCTCTTTATAGTGGAATGGTGTACCACAACTCCAGTGTCTGCCAGGTCTTTCTGGATGGATCGTGCAGTCAAATGTGGGTTTTGACTTTCTCTTCTCACGAGCTGTTCTGTCTGATATTTTTCCTGGTCTTCCAAATCTTGCTTCAACTTTCACTGTTCCTGATGACGGCCATTTTTTAATTACAATCCGAACAGAGGATATTGGCATCTGAAAACGCATAGCTATCTTCTTATAGCCTTCTCCTGCTTTGTGAGCATCAATATTTTCAGTTGCAGTTTTCTAGACAACTGCTTATTAGAACCCATGGTGCTGATTGTTGGGGCAAGGTTAGATGAGTCTGGGCATTTAAAACCTTAAGATTTACATCACCTGGTCTTTCCAGATGATGTTTGAGAACAATCCAGGACGCTGTCAGGTTTCAGCTTTCCAAAGGGGGCAGTGTATGCTATAAACTCTGCAGGGTGCCAAAACATTTGCAGACAAATCTGTCATTTGATGCCTTTTGGAGATTTTTCCATCTTTTCTTGGCTTCTTTATGCACATTAATACAAAGTTTTACCTGGGGTGCCCAAACTTTTGAGCCCTCTTTCCTCTGCAAATCTCACAATTTGAAACTACCTCTGAAAACGGGCAGCTCTCAACAAAACTCATAGTTGACGCCAACTATGTGGCTCCTCCTTATTTGGCTTTTATCTCTATCTTTATCACGCCCCAAAATTTACATAGTCTACACCACTGATATCTGAGATCAGGTAGTTTTCTGAATAGTTGCGCAGATCTCAGAAATTGTATACATTGTTCTGCTATTTCATCACTAAATTCACTTCTGAGACTTTATTGTTATTTTTTTTTATGAGAAATCAGCTGTGCAGGGCAAAAATGTGCCGTTTTACGAAAATGTATGGTTAATTGCAAATTTTGACAGACTAGTTCAGCAGCCCCGCGGTGCTTCATACCGCACAAAGTCACCAGATTCTGGGTTGCTGGACTACCAGTACTGTTGCCCTCAAAGGGCAAAATTCAAAATGTAAATGTACTATAATTATGCCAAAAGTGTAGCGGCAATCTTTGCCATAGGATTCAATGGGACACACAGCCTAGCTAGTAGCTCCTCCTAAAAGACGACTCAGCAACGCAGGCAGCACAGGCCGCTGTCACGGAGCTTATGAACTTCGACAGCAAATTTGGTGTGTGTGTGTGACGGAGCTCAGTGGCTGCCCCGGCCTATGCTGCATCGCCGGCCCGCCTGTCCTTTCACAGACCCCGGGTTCACTTCCGGCTTAACTATAGTAGATTTACAGTTTGAATTGCGTCATGGTATGTACAATACAGGCCAAAAGTTTGGACACACCTTCTCATTCAATGCGTTTCCTTTATTTTTCCATGACTAGTTACATTGTAGATCACTGAAGGCATCAAAACTATGACATATGTACTTAACAAAAGTGTGAAATAACTGAAAACATGCCTTATATTCTAGTTTCTTCAAAGTATCAACCCTTTGCTCTGATTACTGCTTTGCACACTCTTGGCATTCTCTTGATGAGCTTCAAGAGGTAGTCACCTGAAATGGTTTCCCAACAGTCTTGAAGGAGTTCCCAGAGATGCTTAGCACTTGTTGGCCCTTTTGCCTTCACTCTGCAGTCCAGCTCTCCCCAAACCATCTTGATTGTGGGTTCAGGTCCAGTGACTGTGGAGGCGCAGCACTCCATCACTCCTTCTTGGTCAAATAGCCCTTACACAGCCTGGAGGTGTTGGAGGTGTTCATTGTCCTGTTGAAAAATAAATGATGGTCCAACTAAACGCAAACCGGATGGGATGTCGCTGCAGGATGCTGTGGTAGCCATGCTGGTTCAGTATGCCTTCAATTTTGAGCAAATCCCCAACAGTCTCACCAGCAAAGCACCCCCAACACCATCACACCACCTCTTCTATGCTTCACGGTGGGAACCAGGCATGTAGAATGCATCCAGTCACCTTTTCTCCGTTGCACAAAGACACGGCGGTTGGAACCAAAGATGTTCATTCCTTGTTTCTTGGCCCAAACAAATCTCTTCTGCTTGTTGCCTCTCCTTAGCAGTGGTTTCCTAGCTGCTATTTGACCATGAAGGCCTGATTTGTGCAGTCTCCTCTTAACAGTTGTTCTAGAGATGTGTCTGCTGCTAGAACTCTGTGTGGTATTCATCTGGTCTCTAATCTGCTGCTGTTAACTTGCGATTTCTGAGGCTGGTGACTGAGAGGTATATGAGCCAGTTTCGTTGTAGCGCTTGATGGTTTTTGCGACTGCACTTGGGTACACATTCAAAGTTTTCTCAAGTTTCCGGACCGACTGACCTTCATTTATAAAAGTAATGATGGCCACTCGTTTTTCTTTACTTAGCTGATTGGTTCTTGCCATAATATTAATTCTAACAGTTGTCCAATAGGGCTGTCGGCTGTGTATCAACCTGACTTCTGCATAACACAACTGATGGTCCCAACTCCATTAATAAGGCACGAAATTCCACAAATTAACCCTGACAAGGCACACCTGTGAAGTGAAAACCATTTCAGGTGACTACCTCATGAAGCTCATTGAGGAAACCAAGGGTTTGCAGCATTATCTAAACAAGCAAAGGGTGGCTACTTTGAAGAAACTAGAATATAAGACATGTTTTCAGTTATTTCACACTTTTTTTAAGTACATAATTCCATGTGTTCATTTATAGTTTTGATGCCTAAAGTGATAATCTACAATGTAAAAAGTCATGAAAATGTCCAAACTTTTGGCCTGTACTGTCTATCACAGCTACCTTATGTCTTACAAAGCTATCTCTTTTGTCCGATTTCAATTTAAGGCATTTTTGTGAAATTGAGGTGGAGACTAGCTAACTCTCATTGCTACATCCAGCTCACCGTGGCCTCTATCAATGAAACCCGCGGACAAGAGGCATTTATTTCCCTGATCGTTTGTTTAAATAACTCAACACACATACATTATAAGATTAACTGGAACCTGTGTTAAGAGATTGCGAGCGTACCAAGCTTGCTGGCCGCCCTCATTCACACCAGCGCTTTAGCAGGAAGAGGGGAGGGAGAGCAGCGAGCTACATCCCCGGGAGCTCTGTCAGGGCAGCGTCATTTTTTTTTTTTTCCTGTGCTGGGTATGGAGTGCTGCGGGCTGCCACTGTCTCATCAGACTGTGTGGAGCTCCTGAAGCCCCACACAGCCTTACCAAATTTCCAATTAGCTATCAATTTTTGTAAAACGGCACATATTTGACCTTTTTACATAAAGTATCAGAAGTAAATTTAGTATAGAAATAGCAGACAAACAATGTATAACATTGCAGTGTCTTGTCTCCACTGTGTGTTTGTGCTTCACTCAACCAATCAGCGTGCAGCTCATCTAAATATTCAAGAGAAGTCCATATAAGACAGAAACCCTTGTTTCAATCAAGACCCATTAAACGGAGAATCAGGGCCCTTAAAGCATTTGGGCAATTTTCAGCCCAACCAATGTTACATACCCTATTAGGAGACCTTTTAAAGGTAATTTCACTTTGAGGTTTTTATTTTAATATGCAATCCCCCAGCCTGCCTATGGTCACCCAGTGGCTAGAAATGGCGATAGTTGTAAACCGAGCCCTGGGTATCCTGCTCTGCCTTTTGAGAAAATAAAGCTTGGATGGGCTGATCTGGAATGTTGCCTCCCCTTTCTCTGCTTTGTCTGCCCAGAGAATTTGGCACACCCATGAGAGTGAGACATCATGGATTTCAAACAGCAAAGTGGCAGTTGGTAACTGCAGTCTTCACAGAAGATGACATAAGGTCACAACAAAACAAACCAAAACAATAAAACAACCGTGTCCATAGTCTTCTCTGAACAATTAAGTGTCTTACATGCACATAGCAGAGCTTGTAAACTGGCTATTTTGTTGAAAAACTGGCGACTTCAGTGAAAGACGAGGGGGTTCAAGTTCTGTCTATGGGTCTCCTGGATTCTGCAGTTGCCATGCTATCTTTTGACTGTCTGTAGCTAAGTTAGAGGACGTTGACTTGCAGCGCTTCAACACGTGTTTTTTTTTGTTTGTTTTTTTCTTCAGCTGACCGGACGTGAAATGGGGGGTGTGGCCACTTTGCAAGCCGGCTGGACGTAACATGGGGGCGTGGCAGCATTGACAAATACGTTTTTTAATTCAGAGTTTAAGATTGTGACTTAGTTTTGGTCTAATTCAAGATCTCGTGTCAAAATCATGACACCCTTGTAGTAATAGAAACAGAGTGAGGCAGCGCAACTCCTTCTGGTATCCAGGGTGCCAAACTCAAGACGCAGACAGAGGACAGTCTAGCGAGGTACTGTCAATGGAGAGAAGCAAAGGATGAAATGAAGGAGAAAGCGACAGAGCTGCATGTCTCTTTGTATTATGTTGCAATTAATATGCATCCGACTCAGTGTGCAAAATTTCTGTGGGTGACATGTTTAGGATGATGGATACAAAAAAATGTATTACAACATTTTGGACTCTCTGTGCAAGTACCTTTTTAGTCGTGTTTGCTGTTACAGGTCATTGGGATTATCACATGCAAAATTGAACAGTTTTTATGATGTTTTGATTTGTTGTCTTTTGTGTTTGTTATAATAGCCATTGAAATAGGAATGTCAAAATGTCCTCAGCATGAGCATAATGCAGATGTTGACAACCAACAGGAGCACTTCATAGTTGTGGTGCACATGTAAAATGTTGCTCAAGTAGTAGTCTATATCGATATGTCTATATCACTTCCAGGATTGTTCAGGTGTCTCTCATTTTGGCTGGATGTCCTTTCTTTTGTTTTGGCATTTTAACCTCAATTTGAGGACTATGGTTAACTGCTTCTTAGATCTCTACAGGGTAAATTGAGACGGCTAGCTAGACTATCTGTCAACTCTTAAGTTTTCAGCGCTGTGGAGGAAGGTCTGACAATGCAAGACTACTAAAATAGTCAAATATTTTGGGGGAGGGAAATGTTCTCTTTGCATGCCTATATACGGCAATCATTAAGGGAATGGTAATGAATTATTTGCAGGGCTGTACAATATTGACTAATTCCAGTGTTGCATGCCATACTACTATACTACACATGACGTACCTAAACACAAAGGGTTACAATCAGTGTTGGGCAAGTTACTTTTCAAAAGTAATTAGTTACTAGTTACTTCTTCCAAAAATTACTAAATTAGTCACAAATTATTAAAGTAACTATTGCGTTACTTTCAAGTACATTTTTAAATGCTCAAATGTGACCCCACCTCCACCCCTCTTTAATGGAACTAAAAATGCATGTTCAATTATTTATGATAAATTTGAATATTATAAAGAAATGGACACTTAATGCAATACATTAACAGAAATGATCTACACAAATCTAAACTATTTTAATGTTGCTGTGGGACAAAGTGAGACTAGCCTCCAATCAAATGCCATGTATGTAGATATTTTGTTATATAGTGGATCAATAGAAAAACAATAGATGTTTTGGAACTTTTTGATATTTATTGGCCCTCAATGTGGCTTGCAATACCTGTCTCTTGTTGACTGACTCGCTTGTGTTGCCCGACTATGCATGCTTTCAAACACCCGCCCAAATCTACCTCTGGTTGGCTTACCGTGAAATTTTACTAAACCTCAGCCAATCGTCAGCATTTATGCACTTGTCTTATGCACTGCCCACTAACCAAGGAAGAACAGTAAAAAAAAAAGTCTTTGCCTCTTGGCTCAGAGATCTTGTTGGTCTGATGAGAGAGACTTCAGTTAGAGTTAACGCTCTGCATTTTTGACGGTAAAGGTTTTATTAAGATGGCAAGATTAATCAGATTACTCGTTTCTAAAAAGTAACACCGTTAGTATTGCCGTTATTTGTACCGCCAGTATTCCCATCACTGGTTACAATAAAAAAAGGCTAAAAAATGGCTGATAAATACTGCTAAATGTGCCTGAATGATTGTTTATATGGACTTAGGCCATTGCTAAGTTGAAGCATTAGTAGCAGTATTATATTTTCTATTACTACTATAAAGAAACTATTTATTTATATCAACAGGAGGTTTTTGAGGCCCGTTATCTGAAAGTTCCCCAAGAAGCGGAGAGCTTTTCGCTACCTAATCGACAAGATGACGAGGGAAAAGGAGTCAGAGTGGCAAGTGTGTCAACCTCAGCAAGTTCTGAAAGTGAAAGCTCCTCAGAGGCACAGAGTTCATCAGAAGAAGTGGCCATGCAGCTGGCCAATATAGAGGAGCGGGTTGGTATATACATGCCAGTAACCGGGAAAATGGCTTTTGAAACGTTATTCACTTTAGTGCATTTTACCTAATTGGCTATTAATGGCTGGCTTTTCAGTTGAAAGCTGTCAGTGATCAGCTGAAGAGACTAACCCATGAGCCCCCCGATGAAACCTAAGAAGAAAGACAAGTTGAAAAAGGAAAAAAGAGCCAAAGAAAAGGATATCGCTAGACTAAAGCAAAAATCCTCGGAATACAAATCTATTGTAGAAAAAATGGCCAACCGTAAAAGTTCTTTGTAAGTGAGCCCACTTGATCTTTCAAGGTTTTTTTGTTTTCTACTTTAGGATTAGTGATGTTGTATGCTGTGATGTTGAGTGTTTCTAAGCATGTGCTAACAGTAGATGTTATGCATGTATGTCTAGGCATGACAACAGACGCAATATTTATGGAGTACCTCTAAAGTGCAAGGATGAGGTCCCATCAACACCTATGACTTACCAGGAGAAAAAGCAGTTGAAATTGGACATCAACAAGCTGCCTGGTGACAAACTGGGAAAATTGGTGAACATCATTCATGCCAGGGAGTCCTGTCTGCGAGATTCCACTCTTGAAGAGATTGAGGTTGACTTTGAAATGCTCAAGTCTTCCACACTGAGAGCCCTGCAGAAGTTTGTTGCAGCATGTCTGAGTAAATGCAACAAAAATGTTGGCAGTAAGTACAGCTTAATTCTTAGCTCTCCTCTATCAACAAATGCACTTTTTTTTATATTTATTGGATTTAATCAATAAAATGTGCAATTAGATTGGAGGGTTTTTATCTCTTTCCTCCTGTAGAAAAAAAACTGGTAAAGCCAACAGTAGGAATTCAGGCTGGGAAATCAAAGGATACCGGTACATCTCAAGTTGCCAGTAAAGAGCAGCAATTGATTAAGAAAAAGGGTAAGCTGTGAATTTGATTAATAATGTAATTGTCATAGTTGTCCTTCCGCATGTGAGCCATTGAGTGTAAAGATTACACTTTTTTTGTTAACAGCTAAACCCGTGGCGGCTCCTGACCCTGGCTGCCCTTCATACCTCAGTGAAAGCAGCAGCTCGTCATCCAGCTCTGACAGCAGCAGCTGTAGTAGTCTTTCTAGCACTCCTGATAGCAGTGACTCTGAATCAGGTTAGCTGCTCTCCGCTAAATACTCTGCCCTCACCTACCTTTTTGTCTGTCCTTACCGTCTCTTCTTTAGACATAAGCAATGGGCATAATTCACCTGGGTGCCTCTCTTGGTTACACACTGAATAAACAATGTTGTTTATATGTTTACACATTCATTAGGTGTTGGCTCTTTGTGTTTATTTCACACACTTTTAATATTCTGTCTACATGAAAGAGGTGTGCATGTCTGCCCCTGATATCTGACACAATTGTTTAAACTATTTGATAAAGCAATTTTATTGTAGTGTACATTTATGGTAATAAATAGTAATTTATGTCTGTCAAGGCAAAACTAAGGTGTACATTAATATGCTTAATAGCAGTGTTTAATTGTACTCTGTGTTTAAAAGTGTTTTGCACCTTTGTTCTCACTCACCATCACTGAATGGTGGAATCACAATGTTACTGACAGTCTGTAGAACACTTCTACGCTATAGCAAGTGAGAAGTTCTCATATTCATCTTAAAACCATTCTCTGTATATTGAAACCGTTTCTGCTTGCTGTAGTCATTCCTTCTGTTCCTACCAGCCCCATAAGCCCAGTTCAGACCAAAGAGCGACGAGACAAGATGAAACTTGCAACAACTTGCAATATGCTGGTCTGCAGCTTTCTGAAACCTGCCACTGTACACCAGTGTGACTGGACAAAACTATGCATCGTCTCCATAGCAACAACTCTGTACTTACATTAGATTCTAACTTTTCAGGTTTTATGTTGGTTTCATGTTTGTAGTGTCTTAAAATGTGAATGAGGATATTGAGGACAAGATGCTTGCTACATTTGCATTCCTAGTAGTGATAAAAATGTAAAAAATAACGTTTTTATTTCTCTGATTTACTGCTTTGTGCTAACGTCGCTTCCCCTCTTCATTCACGCTCTAGCTCAGTCCTCAGTCTTTGTCTAAAAGCCATTTCATTTAGTTGACAGTTGGTAACTGACAACGTTCTAAAAGTGTTATGTGTCATTGCGAATGTTTGGTCAGAACAGGTCTTAGGTCCATCCTAATGTGCTTCTGATAGGAGTGATGGTACAAAATCCACAGCTTCTTTCTCTAATAAAATACAGTACATTCCAAAGTTTAGGTGAAGTTAACAGGGACTTTAAGCAGTGATGATAGAGGGACAGCTACAATGTCTAAGCAACGTTGTTCCTCTAACACTGACGTTGCTCTGTGCTGGCAATAGATGACGTGTCCATAAACAAATGTCTAATTGGCTTTCAATTATCTTTAATACTCATAATCATAATACTAACAATCTAATACAAACCAAATAAGTGTTAAATACAATAAAAATGTTTAATTACCTGCTAACACTTCACATTGCTGGGTAGGACTAAAACAGGTGTCAATAGCCTAAGTTAGTCACATTAAGCTGGTATCTTCCAATGTTGCAGGCTTTTTAGTATTTAATTCCTTTAGTGCTACTATCCCTATACTTGCAACTCAGAAAGGAAACAATGTAAACACAAATAAGGAACGATATGAATTGAGGGATGATTACTTTACAGCAAGCAAAACTGTTTCAATGTACTTATAGGTATAAGAGTAAGAAATAAGATTAAGAAAAAGTGAATCTCCCCGTCATGTTGCTCTTATGTATTTGCAATTGTTTAGCATTCTTCTAGCACCATAGCTCTAGTGGTATTTTATGTAGTTTAACAATGCTACCATTATTCTTATTTGTATTGTTCTGACCTCAGTAGAGGCAATGTATGGGAAGTTGGTTCATCTTTTCTCAAACCCCACTTTCAATGCAGCTGTATAAGGCCCTGATCAGACAGAGCAGGTTGCAAAACGGGATGTGTACCTCAGTCATTTTTTACCGGCATTTGTTGCACTGCCCTTACAGAGTGATGCCAGATACGTCGTTTTGTTTTTCTAATCTAAGGTAATCACAGAATCACCACTTCTAGCCAACTATTATTATGCATCGGGCGGTAACTATTTCCAATGTACACCTTTTCTTGTTATTCTTTTGTTATTATTATTGTTGTTTGAAATGGTCTTAACACCCCGACAGCAATAAATAACTAATAGGCTCTGAAAAAGGAGCAATAACGCCCACCAATCACTGCCTCACAGCCATTTTGAAAAGAACCAATGAAAAATGCCTCCTTTCCCCGCTGCATGTAATCGACCCTTCCTGTGTATGACCCTACTGCAAGTCTACTGGGAAAAAAGTTGCCACTGCTGCGGTAACATGCAACAGCCCGCCCTGCTAAAAAGGCAAATAAAAGAGACTGAATCTCTGCTCTAAAGTGTCCGTCCGTCCTGAGGGCAGGCGATGGGATAGACGGAGATCCTACTTTCAAAATTTTGCTAGCTTTTCAACATTACCAACCTTGCCTTTTTTAAGTGATTTCTTAAGAAGTACTGGCATCTCCATAACGTATGAGGCTATATTACTTTTTTAATTGAAATGTACCGTAATTTCTTAATTATTGATGATAGTTGTAGTGTAGGACATGTATAGTTTTGAAATACTTTATGCAGAAACAGCATTAAGGCCCTACCCCATACATAAAGCGGAATCATCCAAATTTGGGTGGGGTTGGAGTGTTGGCGTAGACTGAATTATTAATGTGCATGTCTTTCAGTGCCAAAAACAAAGAAGCCGAAAAGTAAAGACTCTTGCCAAAAAGTTAAGACGAAGGTAAATATATATTAGTTTTTATTTACGTAATCAAAGGTTTATGTAAGAAAGCCTTGCTGGTTAAAATAAGATTTTTCTTTTTTCTTTTAAGTCAAAGGTGACTCGTGCTGCCCACGGCAAGCAGATATTGGAGACAAAAGATTTGACAAAATCTTCAGTCAAGACTTGTCACCCCCCTCTTGCTGTGCAGTCCTCGGTTGCAGAAACCAAAGGCTACCCGATACACCGAAATGCAGACCAGACCTGCGATGAGCTGACTTTATCACCTCCAGGTACACCTTACATTTATCAAAAAAACACATTAAATTTACTTGCAGCAATTCATAGGATCTTTCTATTTATTTTTATGTACTTCACTGTATCAGTTCAAATGAATATACGTAGTTGTTTCTCATGTTGTGGACGTAAAAAACCTTGAAACTGTTTAAATGGGAATTTACTATTTACCTTTACACTCCATGTTCTTTTTTTCTTTTTCTTTTTTTTTAAATTCTGCATTATCCTTATTCTTCCACAGCCTTTAGCAGAGGGCCCTTTTCAGCAACGTCTGAGACCTAGTGCCAGACCAGCATCAATACCTCGAGGGAAAAAAAAAAAAACTGTACTCACAGATCAGCTTTGTCAGCTCCTTTTTAAACCAATCATTGACATCCTTTTTTGTTCCCTCACTGAACATTATCTTCCAGTGCCTGTTCAACTTAGACTGCACGTTACCCCAAAGTGTCCCATGTGCTCAGTGCCCTTCAGAAACTTACTTACAGGTCTAATAGGGCTGAACAGGAAACCAAGCAGCGGTGAAGTGCGGCTCGCTGCAATAATAAAATGTTTCTGCTGCCAGGAGGCGTGTTCATGTGTTTCAGGCAGGAATAAATTATTTGTAACATAGGTCAACATGTCACATGACTCCCAGTAGTCTGTTTACTGATTGGCTGTGGCTATTCTCTGGCCTGTTGCCACACTTAGCAGTAGAATCAAACAAGCCGCATCTCAAAGAGGCTGCCACAGCTTTCCATAGACATTGTATGGCAGTTTGCCACAGATCACACTTCACCACTGCTTGGTGTGTTTTCGGCTTAAGGGACCGGTCAGTTGCAGCCCCCTATTGCATGTTGTAAGTTTGTATAAATATATAGTTGCTCCTTGCCTATCACATAGCTATAATGTGTTGTACATCAATATCTATCCTTTACTGTTTGACAGATTTATCTGCCCTTTTATCCCCCATGGCATCTCCAGGAGTGTTGCTGGATTGGGCTGCCACCAGATTTGAGGTACTTTTGAGGAAACAGGAACTCTTTCCTCGCATTTTTTTGGTCTCACATCATTTTGTGATGAATCTGGTTATGAATGTCATCTCTGGACTGGACCCTTTCTAAATGACTAGTGTATCTATGAGATTGCACAGGTCAGTTTATTTAGTGGTAAAAGGTCTATGTGTAATTTCTGCATTACTGCTGACCTATTGCACATTTTGCAGTGGGATTAACCCAATGCACTTACAGATAACTCCAAAGGCTATCCCTGGCTGTCCTTAAAGAATTAAATTAAAACTGCATCAGCCATTCTGTCATTGTTTTACAATAGATCATAAGAAATCTCATCAGTTGCATCGCAGTTACCTTATATTGGGTAGTGATTTAGGGTTGGTCGATTGTTTCCCAAATTTGCATATGATGTCCATAGTGATAATCACGGTGGACAATGGCATTGCTGTCTGTCCCCTCTCTGCTGCACTGCTCAACTGAGTGCAGAGCACTCCGACTGCTGAAATTGATTTCATCAATCGTGATGTTCTTTCGCCAGAAACGAGTGTGCTCCATATACTGTAAAATAAGTGTGTTCCATAGACTGTAAAATAAATTTGTTTGCATTTGTACCAGTAGCTTTTTCCCTTTGTCCCTCTCTCTGCCTTACTCTCTTTCGGCATTGTGCTGTCTAGAAGCAATATGCAATTACAGCTATCCAAACTGATGATTTTTGGGGGTGAAGTAACAGCTTGAGTGTCCACCTGCAGTTGCACTCGTACTCAATAAATCGGAATTGTTACTTTTTAAAGCACACAATGTTGTTACATCATGATGGCTGTTAGCCATGTGCTGCAAATATAATCTTACAAGTTCTGAATCAAAAGTGTTGCTCATCATTTAACTGGTTGCTCAAGTGGCATAACCACAACAACACCTTGATTAAACCCAGGTGTTGCATATTGCTTATATATTGCCTTATTGCTTATGTCTACAAATCATTTTGCAGTGTTATTACTTTTTTGGCTGTGAGTAGTAAAGTCAACACAAATCTCGGTATTCATTATGTAACAGTTATTTACAACAACACAAAATTATAAGTAATTATTTTGTGATATGTGCATGTCAACAAATTTAGTCCTTCAGTATAATTACATTTTCAATGCTCCCTGTCGTAACTTTTTGTAGACTTATAATTGTACAAAGCTTTCAAGGTCTATCAGAATTGCAAAGGAAAAGCACCAAATGCAACATGACCTACAGTAGCAGTTCCCTACAGTCTACCATGTTATCCTTACAATTTTATATTATTGATATACAAATATGCTAATCATGTTTGTTTGGGCTTAAATATGTGAAAATGTTGGCTGCATTACTGTTAATGCATTAAGAACCTAAATATTTTAAATGTCTCACCTTTCAGCAGGGCCCAGTGCTGTCCCCTATTCGAGACAGCCCACTGCAGTCCAAAGATGAAACCAGCTCCAGTAAGTCACTAAAGACCCTTACTTTGACATCACCATTTCTTAAATAGTCTAATCCTTATTTTCAAGTGATAATTCCAGATTGCAGATACCCTGATGATTTTCCTGAAAGTCAGCTGACTAATGTGCCTTATACCAACACAGAAAGTACATTTGCTGAAGATGAAAAAGTCCAAAATCCCAAAAAGGTTAGCATTCTTTAATTGAGTTTGGTTTTGCAAACAAATGTTAAGATCTTTTCCAGAGGGTGTGTTTCACCAATAAGGATTAATTTTCTGTCTGTCTGCAGCAGACAGCTGATGGGACACAGTTGTTAAGGGTATTGTTGGTATCTTTTGAAGTGGGGTAGTACAAAGGACCATAGTAGATGGTGGTCTACAGGCAAGAGTCCCAACGCGGAGCTAAGCAATATGCTGCTGTGGACCGGGCAACACTGCAAAACCGATTATAGGCACCTAATAATAAAAGGGCCGCTAAAAAAAATCAATAACTGTTTAATCCTTGTGCCTATATTGAAAAAGTTCCCTGTAGTGTTGAGGACAAAAATGGGCTCCTAATGCCTTCCTAAAACTATGAAATTACTATACAGTATCATTTTAAACTTTTACATAGTTAAATTAAACCCACATCAGTCCTGATCATAACAATCAAATATCCATTTTTTTTCAGAATTTCACCAATTTTTTCCCTTAAATGACAAACGTCCCCTCCCGCCTGCAGTACGATAACAGGTGGAAGCTGTTCTATAATTGGTGTACAGGCCAAACTGTGGATCTGATACATTGCCCTGTGCCTACCATTCTGGAGTTAGGCAGGTCTCCCTCTACCCTGAAGGTGTACTGTATATTGCTCCTATATCACATCAACATGCTAGGGTTGGTGGTGGCACTGTGGGGACACTCTGGTGCCCCATCTTCCTGAGGGGGCACCAGTTAAGACTTGAATTCCTGCTGGCCATTACCTCAGCAAAACGTGTCAGTGAACTACACACTCGGTCTGTGAGTAACTCATGTCTGAGGTGGAACCCAGACGGCTTGGGGGCCATGTTGCTGAACACTGCATTCCTGCAAAAACTGCTGTCCCATTTACACCTCAACCAACCTCGAAGCCTCGCCGGTACAGACCCCCCGTCTAGCGATGGAGGGGTTGAACCAGAACTGTTGTGCCCAGTCTGGGCCATGAGAGCCTATTTCATTTAATTTATTATAAAGGAAAGTTAAAAGTAACATTGCAATATATAAACGGGCCTGACTCAGTTTAAAAACTGGTTTCCAGCAGGTTCCTGTTCTGCAGAAACAAAACATTGAACATAGTTTCAGCACATGAGGACAGAAACATTTGTGGAGGACCTCAGCATGGGCTAGACAAATACAGTGCAAACACGGCTTGGACAAATAGATGAGCAATTAATGTGTGCAAGTGTAACTGTTAAGAAGAAGATGTTTGTATGGCTTTTTAAAAATGTGATGGATGATAGTGTTCTGATGTGATGTGGAATGTCATTCCAAATCTTGTGTATGTGTAGAAAAAAGGATTTCTGATCTTACTTGTTTTTATATGGAGGAACTGGAATAAGTTTCTGTGAGACTGACCTAGTGAGGCGTTCTGGTCTTGTATGTAGGGAGAAGTGCAGCAAGTGCTAGTAAAGTGGCATTTTCAATCTGAATATAAAATGCAATAGTGTGGCTGTTTATGAAGTTTTGGTAGGTCAAACGTGCAAGTGCAGTGCAATGGTGAGACCACTTTGGAAGGTTACTGTGGATCTTGAGCACTCAATGGTATAGTCGTGCTATCCATCCATCCATCTTCATCCGCTTATCCGGAGTCGGGTCGCGGGGGCAGCAGCTCCAGTAGGGGACCCCAAACTTCCCTTTCCCGAGCCACATCAACCAGCTCCGACTGGGGGATCCCGAGGCGTTCCCAGGCCAGGTTGGAGATATAATCTCTCCACCTAGTCCTGGGTCTTCCCCGAGGCCTCCTCCCAGCTGGACGTGCCTGGAACACCTCCCTAGGGAGGCGCCCAGGAGGCATCCTTACCAGATGCCCGAACCACCTCAACTGGCTCCTTTCGACGCGAAGGAGCAGCGGCTCTACTCCGAGCTCCTCTCGGATGACTGAGCTTCTCACCCTATCTCTAAGGGAGACGCCAGCCACCCTCCTGAGGAAACCCATTTCGGCCGCTTGTACCCTGGATCTCGTTCTTTCGGTCATGACCCAGCCTTCATGACCATAGGTGAGGGTAGGAACGAAAATTGCCCGGTAGATCGAGAGCTTTGCCTTCTGGCTCAGCTCTCTTTTTGTCACAACGGTGCGATACACAGAATGTAATACCGCACCGGCTGCTCCGATTCTCCGACCAATCTCACGCCCATAGTCCCTCACTCGCGAACAAGACCCCAAGGTACTTAAACTCCTTCACTTGGGGTAAGGACTCACTCCCCACCTGAAGAAAGCACTCCATCGGTTTCCTGCTGAGAACCATGGCCTCAGATTTAGAGGTGCTGATCCTCATCCCAGCCGCTTCACACTCGGCGGCGAACCGATCCAGTGAGTGCTGAAGGTCACAGGCCGATGATGCCATCAGGACCACATCATCTGCAAAAAGCAGCGACGAGATCCCGAGCCCACCGAACTGCAACCCCTCCCCGCCCGACTACGCCTCGATATCCTGTCCATAAATATTACAAACAGGATTGGTGACAAGCGCAGCCCTGGCGGAGGCCAACCCTCACCTGGAACGAGTCCGACTTACTGCCGAGAACCCGGACACAGCTCTCGCTTTGGTCATACAGAGATTGGATGGCCCTGAGAAGGGACCCCCTCACCCCATACTCCCGCAGCACCTCCCACAATTTCTCCCGGGGGACCCGGTCATACGCCTTCTCCAGATCCACAAAACACATGCAGACTGGTTGGGCATACTCCCAGGCCCCCCAAGATCCTTGCGAGAGTGAAGATCTGATCCGTTGTTCCACGGCCAGGACGGAATCCGCATTGTTCCTCTTCAATCCGAGGTTCGACTATCGGCCGAACCCTCCTTTCCAGTACCTTGGAGTAGACTTTACCAGGGAGGCTGAGAAGTGTGATACCCCTATAATTGGCACACACCCTCTGGTCCCCCTTTTTAAAGAGGGGAACCACCACCCCGGTCTGCCACTCCTTAGGCACTGTCTCAGACTTCCACGCAATGTTGAAGAGGCGTGTCAACCAAGACATCCCCTCCACACCCAGAGCTTTCAGCATTTCTGGACGGATCTCATCAATCCCTGGGGCTTTGCCGCTGTGGAGTTGTTTTACTACCTCAGCGACTTCCACCAGGGAAATTGACGACAATCCCCCATCATCCTCCAGCTCTGCCTCTACCACAGAGGGCGTGCCAGCTAGATTTAGGAGTTCCTCAAAGTGCTCCTTCCACCGCTCTATTACCTCCCCAGTTGAGGTCAACAACGTCCCATCCTTGCTGTAAACAGCTTGGATGATTCCTCGCTTCCCCCTCCTGAGGTGGCGAACGGTTTTCCAGAAGCACCTTGGTGCCGACCGAAAGTCCTTCTCCATGTCTTCTCCGAACTTCTCCCCACACCGCTGCTTTGCCTCTGTCACGGCAGAGGCTGCAGCCCTTCGGGCCCGTCGGTACCTTGCAACTGCCTCCGGGATAACATATCTCGGAAGGACTCCTTCTTCAGTCGGACGGCTTCCCTGACCACCGGTGTCCACCAGGGTGTTCGTGGGTTACTGCCCCTTGAGGCACCTAAGACCCTAAGACCACAGCTCGCCGACGCAGCTTCAGCAATGGAAACTTTGAACATTGTCCACTCAGGTTCAATGCCCCCAGCCTCCACAGGGATGCACGAAAAGCTCCGCCGGAGGTGTGAGTTGAAAGTCCGTCGGACAGGGGCCTCCTCCAGACGTTCCCAGTTTACCCGCACTACCCGTTTGGGCTTACCAGATCTGTCCAGAGTCCTCCCCCATCCCCTGACCCAGCTCACCACCAGATGGTGATCAGTTGACAGCTCTGCCCCTCTCTTCACCCGAGTGTCTCATACGGCCTCAGATCAGATGAAACGATTATAAAATCGATCATTGACCTTTGGCCTAGGGTGCTCTGGTACCACGTACACTTATGAGCATCCCTATGTTCGAACATGGTGTTTGTTATGGACAATCCATGACTAGCACAGAAGTCCAACAACAAACAACCACTCTGGTTCAGATCAGGGAGGCCGTTCCTCCCAATCACGCCTCTCCAAGTATCTCCATCATTGCCCACGTGTGCGTTGAAGTCCCCCAGCAGAACTATGGAGTCCCCTACTGGAGCCCCATACAGGACTCCATTCAAGGTCTCCAAGAAGGCAGAATACTCCGAACTCCTGTTTGGTGCATATGCACAAACAACAGTCAGAGTTTTCCCCCCCATCACCCGCAGGCGTAGGGAGGCGACCCTCTCGTCCACCGGGGCAAACTCCAACGCAGCGGCGCTCAGCCGGGGGCTTGTGAGTATCCCCACACCCGCCCGGCGCCTCACACCCTGGGCAACTCCGGAGTAGGACAGAGTCCAACCCCTATCCAGGAGTACGGTTCCAGAACCGAGACTGTGCGTAGAAGTAAGCCCCACCAGATCTAACTGGTAGCGCTCCACCTCCCGCACAAGTTCCGGCTCCTTCCCCCACAGAGAGGTGACGTTCCACGTCCCCAGAGCCAGCCTCTGCCGCCCGGGTCTGGTCCGTCGAGGTCCCTGACCTTCGCCGCCACCCATGTGGCTGCGCACCCGACCCCAGCGGTTCCTCCCACAGGTGGTGGGCCCATGGGATGGAGATAGGGGGCCACGTAGCTTCTTCGGGCTGTGCCCGACCGGGCTCCGTGGCAAACCCGGCCACCAGGCGCTCGCTGACGAGCCCTCCGTCCAGGCCTGGCTCCAGACGGGGGCCCCGGGCCTCCTCCGGGCAGGGTCACTCCCTCTCTTCCTCGATTTTGCATAGGGCTTTTGAACCATTCTTTGTCTGGCCCCTCACCTGAGACCACTTTGCCATGGGAGACCCTACCAGGAGCACACAGCTCCAGACAACACAGCCCTCAGGTTCATAGGGACACACAAACCTCTCCACCACGATAAGGTGATGGTTCCCGGAGAGGCTATTGGTTCAGTAATTTACTTCGTGGTAAGAGACCTAATTGGAAGACAGTAGGACATAGTTGAAAACACAATTGCATGTAAATAGCTTTCCAGAGAAAGAAAGATAGGATCTGTTCTTGTTATACACATGACATCTGATTAAACTTTTTTTGTTAAGTTAGAAACATGTATGTAAGGTGCGAATCAAGTAGCACACCAAGATATTTGTACGTCTTTGTGACGGCAAGTTCTTGGTTAGCAAAAGTAATGGAATCAGTAAAAAAAAATTCTGGATGAGTGAAAATACATACATTCACTTTTCTTTACATTGGTTCTTTTTCAAACCAGTCGTGTAGAAGCTGAAGATCAGACGATACTTTAAAATTTATGACATCAGGATTTGAATCCGAGAGAAAAAAGACAATATTATCAGCATACAGTAGACATTTTGAATGATTACACACTTAAAGGAAATCATTGATGTATAACAGAAAAGGTAAAGGTCCAAGAATACTTCCTTGTGGAATGCCCATTTCCACACGGTTGGAATGTTGCATGATTTATTTTGACAGCTTGCAATCTGTTAGGTAGGACGAAAGCATTTCTATTACAGATATAGACAAATTAAATGAGTGAAGTTTATCAAGCAAGATGTGATGGTTCACTGTGTCAAAAGCCTTACGAAAGTAAAATTTAAAAAAAAAATTGCTCAAGTGATGTGACCTTTTTGTCAAGAGAGTCACGTAATTGTTCAATGAAGAGTAGTAATGCCGACATAGTTGATCTCTTCGAACGAAAACCAGTCACTGAGCCAGTTTGTTTCGAGGTAAGAACTTAACTGGTTATGCAGGGCTTTTTCAAACAACTTAGACATTACTGGAAGTATAGCAATAGGTCTATAGTTTGAAACAAGAGTATGATTATCAGATCTAAAAATTGGAGTGATTTCAGTCATTTTCCAGTCAGTGGGAGAGAGAGCCTGATACATTGGTTGATTAGGTGCTGAAAAAGAGGTATAAGGCTATCAGCATGAGTCTTTAGAAATGAAGTGTTTACACCATGGATATCACAGGCATGAGATTTTGAGTGCAGTATTTTAATCACCTCGTTCTGAGAGATCTCAGAATGAGAATTGATCAGGTGAGCAGGGAATGGGAAAATCTGTTTAACAAATAATATAAGATGGACATTAAAAGCACTTGAGATCTTTTTTGAATCTGAGATAAAAGTACCCTGCAGAGAAATTTGAATATTAACATTTTTCCTTTTCTCATTTTTGCCTGTGATCTTAAGGGTCTGCCACAAAGTCTTTGGATTAGTAGCATATTGTGTAATCTGCTGTTGAAAATAGACTGCCTTAGCCTTGCGTAGTTCAACTGTACATTTATTTTGAATTTAAATGAAATTATTTTCACTCTCTGGTGTCCGACTCAACCTATGCATTTTAAGAAGTAGAAATATTTCTGAATTTATCCATGGTAATTTGCTCTGTCTAGGTCAAACCTGACTGCTAGTAGCATATTTATTCTGTGTTTTTTTTAAGTTTTGTGTGAAATTGCGTTAATTTGTTTGGTGGTCCTCCATCCTCAGAGAGCTAAAACAAAAACCAAGACAGAAGATATCAAAGTCAAAGACTCAGTTTTTGCAATAAAAGCAAAATATTTCTGTGAAGATTAAGAATTTGTCATCTTGTCTTTCCACCACATAATAGAAAAATTATGGATAATGGTATTGATAAAGACTCGTTAAGCAGTCTCAAAAAAAATTGTATCAATTTCAATAAAAATTAGTGATCGCCATCCCTGTCTATAATACAACAGCAATACCCAGAGTTGAAACCAGAAAAAATACCATGTATTTGTTCAATAGGGCAAATATGAGGAAAAAGGTGGAAAATGTAAAAAAAACTATAATGTAAAATTTCACGTCTGAGTGGATGCACCGTTCAGGTTGTCATATTTTGTTAGGTGGCTAAATATGTTTTGCTGTCTGCCGTATCCACAGCAGTTACTTAGCTTCTTATTTTCTCCAAACTGGGAAAAAGATCTGAACCCTTTCTTTTAAGACATTAGCTTAGTCACATGTTTTCTGTCCTTAAGTGGCCAGACATCAATGAATGCAGCTTTAAAACCTGATCCTAAGCCACCAATTTCCAATGAACATGGTGATTTGTCTTTAGGAAATAGTTCTGAAAAATGCTGAGTCTTGGGCAAAGCTGGTGAGGCAGTCAGTCACTGCGGCTGCAATTAAGTCCTCAAAGGAGAGCTTCCAGCAGTTCCGTAAGGCTGCCATAGAAAAAGAACGTGAAAAAGCACTGAAGAAGAAACTGCTGGAAGATACCAAGGAGAGGGAGGCTCCTGAAGAGAGCAGGTATTCAGCAAATACATCACATTTGCTTCTTAATTTCTCTATTTAATACCCCAGGCTAAAACTGCGCCACTTACACCAGGTTTATACAGTGGGGCTTAAAAGTTTGGACACCCCAAGTAAAGCCAAGAAAAGATGGAAAAAATCTCCATGGCATCACATGACTGATCAGACCTTTGTATAATATGTCACAAAAAGTTAGATTTTATTTCCATCATTTACACTTTCAAAATAAACAAAAAAATGGCGTCTGCAAAAGTTTGGGCACCCTGCAGAGTTAATACCTTGTACTGCCCCCTTTGGCAAGTATCACAGCTTGGAAACTCTTCTTTTAGCCAGCCAAGAGTCTTTCAGTTCTTGTTTGAGGTATCTTCACCCATTCTTCCTTCCAAAAGTCTTCCAGTTCTTTGAGATTACTGGGCTGTCTGTCACGCACTGCTCTTTTAAAGTGTATCCATAGATTTTCAATTATGTTGAGGTCAGGAGATTGTGAAGGCCATGGCAAAACCTTCAGTTTACGCCTCTTGATGTAATCCACCGTGGATTTTGAGGTGTGTTTAGGATCATTATCCATTTTAGAAGCCATCCTCTCTGTAACTTCAGCTTTTCTACTTGTGAAATGTTCCTGTGCCACTGTCTGCAACCCCAAATTATGATTGATTTCCCCCCCTTGCTTAACAGTTGGAAGGGTTCTTTTCAATAAATTCTGTGCCCTTTCTTCTCCAAACGCCTTTGCTCATTCCGGCCAAAACGTTTTATTTTAACCTCATTGGTCCACAGAACTTGTTTCCACAATGCATCAGGCTTGTCTGTATTTTCATTTGCAAACTTTAAACGCTGGTTTTTGTGTTGAGGATGTAGAATATGTTGTCTTCTGATGACTCTTCCATGAAGACCATATTTGTACAAGTATCTCTTTATAGTGGAATGGTGTACCACAACTCCAGTGTCTGCCAGGTCTTTCTGGATGGATCGTGCAGTCAAATGTGGGTTTTGATTTTCTCTTCTCACGAGCTGTTCTGTCTGATATTTTTTTTTCTTGGTCTTCCAAATCTTGCTTTAACTTTCACTGTTCCTGATGACGGACATTTCTTAATTACATTCCGAACCGAGGATATTGGCATCTGAAAACGCTTAGATATCTTTTTATAGCATTCTACTGCTTTGTGAGCGTCAACTATTTTCAGTTTCAGTTTTGATTGTTGGGGCAAGGTCAGATGAGTCTGGGCATTTAAAACCTTAAGATTGACATCACCTGGTCTTTCCAGACGATGATTGAGAACAATCCAGGACCCTGTTAGGTCTCAGCTTTCCAAAGGGGGCAGTGCATGCTATAAACTCTGCAGGGTGCCCAAACTTTTGCAGATGCCATTTTGAAAGCATAAATGATGGAAATAATTTTTTGACATATTATACAAATGTCTAATCTGTCATTTGATGCCTTTTGGAGATTTTTCCATCTTTTCTTGCCTTCTTTATGCACATTAATACAAATTTTTACCTGGGGTGCCCAAACTTTCGAGCCCCACTTTAACAGTAGAGTAGGCAGAAATAGTATTTTGGACAGGCCAGTACAAAAGTGAGTGGGCCATTTTGAAAGACGTAGAAGTAGCAAAAAGGACAAACTGAAGAAAATGGCAACAATTTTACCTTCCAAAATATATTGGAATACAACAGCAATAGCAGTACTGTCTACAACATGCTCAACCAACAAAGCTCAGTCTAAAAAATGTGTACACAAAAATATTAATAAAAACCTATTCAGGCTAAAATATATTTGCACTAGCAGCATTGGCTCTGTACATCACTGTTATGAAATTAACCATCATATTGCACAAAGTGGCAGCTAAACATGTACCCAAATGACAAAAGGTGTTTACATACTACATGGCATAGACTGGCCTACATCAGAAAGAAATTGCACATGTAACATATCCTTTGTGCATTCGTAACAGCATTGTTGATTCAGGACTATGGTCAGATCGTGAGCAGCAAATGCACTAGCTGCAGTAAAAGAAAATCAAAAGAATAAAAACTTTCAGCCAAGCATGGTTTGAATTATGAAAGATTCAATGAAAAGTGGCCAGCAAGGTGCCAAATCTTAGACAGTTTATTAAGTCCACGGCAGTGACAGGCTCATAGAAAACTAAAAACTACGTCACTCACAGATCAGTTATCTTATTTAATGTGGGCAAAACAAATGCGTTTCAGATATAAGCCATCATCAGTGTTCACTATTTGTTACTAAATAGGAAGGTTACTTAAATAATAACGCAGGAAAGATGAAACACGTTTTTGCCTACTTAATGTTACCTCTTTGAGGGCCTTCTCTGTCGCTGATGAGCTGTCAGCACGTGCTGCAGAAAAGCTCGTTATTTACACTGTATTCCAGCCAAGAAAACTGTACCACTTTGAAGAGAAGCCATCATTGTCATAGTAAATTTTAAGTACTTTGCTTAACACATCCATGGTACTTTGTCTAAAAAGCCAGCTAGCTAATGTTAGCTGCTGAAGGCAGCCCCGAGAGTCTGCCTTTTACCCTAGAAACCACCAACAGTCAAAGGCTTTTACATACATACATTTGAATATTTTTTACAACAAAAAGAATTTTGGTCAAACTTGGCTGCACGGGCCAGTGAATAAAGTGGGCAGACCAGTGCCACCCTGACCCATTACTGATTATGCGCCTGGTTTATAAGATGCGCATTTTATGCATAATTTTCTCTAAATCCCAGTTTTTGATAGTGCTTATAAACCTAAGATGCATTTATTTGTAAAAGCTTGGTGGATGATTTGAAGAGGGCTACCTCCAATTAACAAGGACAATCTCCTTCTACAGTTTACTAGGTAAAGCACAAACAAATTCAGAACCTATTGAGGAAGATCTGGATTCACCAAAGAGCATTTGTACAGAAGTTACCCAAGATGCTCCTAAAGATGTTGAGCAACAAAAGTCTCCAATAGAAATGGCACCTTTAACAACACAGTCCTTGGTGGATAGGGAAAGAGACATGGCCCGCAAAAAGGAGCAAGAACGTCGCAGGAGAGAGGCTGTAAGTACCCTCATCCATGGTTTTAATGTTCTGGTTTTGGCCAAAAATAGCATTTTAACTGGTTTGTGGATTTCTTTTTCTTTTTATAGATGTCTGGTATTGACATGACTATGCAACGGGACATCATGACTACATTTGAGCTTAACCTGGACTAAAAAGAAACTGGAATGACTCGAAAAAATAGCTCCCTGTGCAATACTCAGTAAATAACTTCAGCTGTTGGTTTCTTTCTCGGGCCCAAAAGACAACTGCTCCTCAATCGTGTGTATGTCGAAAATAACATGTTAATTGTGGGGAACAAATCATAAAAATGTAAGTGTGTCTTGCCCTTGTATTTGGAAAGGTTGATAAATGTCTGCACTGTTGAATTTGAAACAATGGGGGTGATGCACTGTCAAAATTTAAACATGAATCTAATCTTTTATGTGGGTTTTCTCATTTGGATGAGTCCTCTTTCAGCTGACAGTTGTGTATGAAAAGCTAATTAATGCATTTATGCACTGTAGTTAAAAATCCACTGTCTTGTTTGCTGAAATGTGCAGTGTTTAGTTCTTATGTTATGTTATCCAATTTGATAACCTTTACCAGTGTTTCAGTTTATCCTGACTCATTAAATGTAGGCAAAATAGTGTTTTTTGTTTATTACATGTACACATGACTTTTTCTTTAGAAAACTTTCTTGCACAAAAGTAAATTAACATTTTGAACAAAGGTTGGTAGGTCCTTGTCAAAGTTTCTAATGTGGAATTGATGTTAATGATCTCATTTGCTTACTTAAAAATACCATACACATGTTAACTACACGCACTGCACTTTGTTGTTCGTACAGTTTTGGCTGTTCCAAAGTTGCTTTTGGAGACTATCAACATGTTCTGTATGTTAGTTTGTACATTCTAAATAAATAAGAATTTATTTTTTATTCAAAATAAAGCTATTTTCACCAAGCAATCTGAATCACATCATCACTACATCCACTTTCAGTGTAGTGCAGATTATCCCCCCAGCTAAGAATCTTGCATGAGACCATTGTTCTGTCCTGCAAGATAAATGGTTGCTAAAATAATGTATATAATTAGTATTTACATAGATTTTAATTAGGTAGATTGAGTACAATGGAAAGTGTAAAGCTTTCCTTTTACCCTTAATTTTTATTATTTAACAGTTGGACATTACTTAATTCAGTGTGCATGTGTGAGAGAGAGAGAGAGAGAGAGAGAGAGAGAGATCTCTTGTCTCAAGTTGTGTTTTCTAACAAAATCATTGACCTAGTTCCCTGTGTCTGGCTTACAGCGCCTGATAAGTGTCCCCTTGACCGCATTACATTACAATATTATTGCGCTACCCGAAAAAAACCTGCCGTAGCTGCTAATTAAGCCGCAGCCACTTATTGTTCTAGGACTGGTTGGTGAGACAATTAACATTGCCGGTATAGGTTTTATTGATCATCAGCGGACTAAAGAGCACGTGCGTTGTTTTTGTTTTTTATTAAATGGAGTGTTGTTGCCATAAGAGCGGCGTGAAGCCCCGTTGCTGTGCAGGGATTTTCAAGCTTTCGCTTTGCCAAACAGCGCCTCTTAGCTGTACTCAAATTGCTGTAAAGCACTGCATCGGGTGGCTTATTGTTTGATTTCGGACTTGCCTCGTATCTTCAACAGCACCGTCTCCTGCTAAACAACCACTCCTGTCACACGGAAGCGTGAAATCTGACGTGATGCTCTTGCCACCGTCCCGTTCAACCGATTGTTGGGAACCTCCCTTCAGACAGTCGTGCGTATGCGCTGTTAAGGACACAACCGCATTGTCAGAGCAGTATTTAAACAGAACCCAGCGATTACCAGAAAGAAACCAATAGGTAACTTGATCTGGATTGATTTCCTGTGGCAATGTAAAGATGGCGAGAGTGCTTCACAACTTGCTGTTATTTCTAATCAGACTTGCGCTGAAAATTCGAGTTTTAGGGTATTGGTCATTGATATACGGTTATTGTGCTCTTTGCACCACCGTAGCCCTGCTGAAACTTTGGTGGAACATCATCTTAAGGCCGACAACAACCTTCCAATGGGGGGTTCGTGAAACTCCTCCGGCTTGTCTGAATGACACGTCCTTGGGAACCCACTGTTATGTTAGGATCAAGGTAAGACACATGAACGCACTTGAACGTGACAGGTTTCTGGTTCCTGTAAGGTTAAAAACCCCATTGTGTTTGTGGCTCTATTGCATGCTGTAGTCTGTTAACATGTAAAATGCTCCAACACCTTTTTTGCCGTGTTGCGTCGTGCAAACATAAACGGGCCTGATCTTTGAGCAGATCATGAGCCGTCTGTTTATTTTTGAGACGTTTTCGTTGAAACGCGGTCTGTGGCGCTGTGCTCAGGTGGTGCTGAAAGAACAGTTCCTCCGCCTCAAGGCTCAGCATGCGGCGGGCTGCCAGCCTCTTAACACAAAAAGCCTAGTGTCAGTGATGGTACAATACTACAATATAATTTTGAAGTACAAGTCTAAAAGTACAAGAGTATTCTCAGCAAAATGTATTTAATGTATCAAAAGTCCACACTTTTAAGCAGGATGGTATCTGTCATTGTTAAATTGGATATTATATACATTGGACTATTGATTATTGTACTACATGTAAGAAGCAATTTAATGCAGCTGGTCCAGAGTGAGCTCATTTTAAATTACTGTACACTGTTGTCTTGTTTAACCTACTGTGCATCATATCTGACAAACTGACCATATGTAAAATCTTAATTTGTAAAGTAACTGCAGTACTTACTATAGTTGTTGGATAAATGTAATGTATTTAGTACAATATGTCAATCTAAAATGTGTGAAGTATCAGAACAAAGTAGCATAAATGGAAATATTGAATTAAAAAGTAACTCAAAACCTGAATTAAGTACAGTACTTGAGTAAATGTAGGGCCTACTTAGTTATTTTACTGACTAGTGTTAATTTAACAATCCGTCCCCATAATTGTAGTCCTATACTAAAGTTCTTAGCAATTAAATTGTGTCTTGCCTATGTTTTATTTTAAGTTGCTATCATACATGAAACAGATACAGACAGACAGACAGAGATTACTTGTAGGAAGTTGACTTAGAGACTCATGTTTGAAGATACATGCAGATAAAGTAAAATAAGAATAAGCACAGTCGGACAAAGAAAAAGTTGCAAGAGTAGCAAATGCATGCCACAATATGCTGTGTCTCCAAACTCCAGTGTCCATGGCTGTCTCGGGAGATGTGTGCTGCAGGCTGAAATTGTCTGTACGCTGACAGGGCATGGGCTCATAAATAAATGTACTTTACTAAGTTGCAGCCAACTAGTCTATTTGCTTTTTCCAGTGAAAACATTTACAGTATGAGTCAGACAAATTGTATCATTGCACAACTTCTTAAAACGAGGGAGATAGATTTCCCTTCTGTCAAAATAACTAAGAATATCAATAGGCGCATCCTTTTAGCATTTCTTTTGTCTAAATGCTATATTGGGCACAAATTATTATTAAAAGCAGGGTATTTTAAATATGTCAAAACATTTCTAGATAGGCTCTTTATGTTTACTGAAACTCTTAGATAATATCCTAGCAAGAACAGATTCACACGTCCAATATGCACGATATTGCAAGGTAGTAATACGCTGTTAGGAGTTCATTTAGATGTAAAAACATGTCCCTGTATTGTCTTTTGATAAGCTTGACATTGGAGTTTTAATTTCCTGTGTGTCTTCTTTCCACCAGGAATCTGGCCTTAGGTTTCACTATGTTGCTGCTGGAGAGAGAGGAAAGCCGCTCATGCTTTTTTTTACACGGCTTCCCTGAGTTCTGGTAGGTCAAAGGGAAATCGGGGGGGGGACATTTGCGGACACAGTATCAGCTCCACTTCACTAAACCGCAGCAGACCTGACTGAAGATTATTTTGTTTGTTCAGTTGCTTGGTGTACGATCACCTCTCTAAAATGTCCCCTGACTATTAGAATTCCTTGGCTCTAACGTTTCAGCTATACTGTTAAATCTCTGCTGTCTTTTTCCTCGTCTGCAAAGACAACTCCACGCCAGCAAGGAGTCCTCATTTACACAAACAAAATGCCATAGGGAGAAAAGGGTACAAAGTATTCAAGATCTCTCCCTCCTGATAGGAAATGAAAAATGGTGTTGAGCGTTGCTCCTGGATTGGGGCCAAAGAGGATGTCATGAGCTATAAGTCTGTCCATATCTCTAACATACTATCTAAGATGCTGACAGGACAGGGATTAATTAACACAAGAGGGGAACTCTTTCTGCTTCACTTCTCACATTCTTCACGGGAATGATGAACTGTGCTGAGAGTGAGATGGTTGGAGAGAACTCTTCACACTTTGTGAAAATGTGCTAATTCCTGCTCAGAAATGAGAAAGTAGAAAGTGTGTGTCAGAGGGAGGGTGGAGGGTCAGAGGGGCTTAATTTGCTTTAAACCTCATCTATATTCTAAGATCTGAGGGTTCAGTGTTGTGGCTCTGCATCTTGCTTCCCCTCGCGCGGTGGAGGGGGGGGGTGGATTTTAGTCCTGATGAGGAGCTTCTATGACAGACAAGATCTTCAATTAGGAAGTCATCCCAGTCCACATGATCAGTGGGTGGATTATAATCTAAAACAACTTCTATTATACAGAGGTGACTTTCACTCTGCTGGAAAGAAAGCTGAGTGCTAGCTTTAAATGGTTTGTGAGGTTAGTTTGTAACTATCTCAAATGTGTACTGTTTAAGAGTTTAAAGGGGCCCTGCACAGATTTTGTCCTTCGAGTTCAGTGTTATGGTCATCAGGAGTGCTACTCAGCCTGTGAAAACCATTGTATAATGTGTGGTGTGGCTCTAAAGGGAGAGTTCTAAAGCTGAAAAAATACCCCTAATGATGTCATCAGGGTTATCGTTTGGGCTCGGAGAATTCAAATGTTTCACAGAAAGCCTGTGTTACAAACTGGGGGTTTGGAGTTGGAAAGACATGCAGATTTTCTTGGCATAAGGACGCTGTTGCATGGCATTATGGGTAATGTAGTGTTTTGGGGGCTTGACCCAAAGACCAAAGTCAGGATATCTTCTCCTGCATCAATTTTAAGCTCTTAATCCGGTTCTTGCAAGTTCCCCAACTTCATAGTAGTGCAATACTAAACCGCTGAAGTACCCCTTTCAAAGAATTACCTGCTGTGGAAGAAACAAATTGAGGACTGTCTCTTCAATTACTGAGCTAATTAAAAGAAATTAAAGAAATAAGTAATATTTGCATCTGTTTGTTTGTCCCAGGTTCTCCTGGCGCTACCAGCTACGTGAGTTTAAGAGTGAATTCCGTGTGGTGGCCATCGACATGCGGGGCTATGGGGAGTCCGACTTGCCTCTCTCCACTGAAAGTTATAACCGACAACCTGGTTACAGATGTCAAGGATATTGTGGAGTACCTAGGTGAGGGAACACAGAGAAACTGTGTGTCTGTAATCTTAAGAGAACTGCAAGGAGTGGACACTGTTTTGACAGTGTATAGAGTAAAAAATAAACTTGTTTATCAGTCTTAAGCTGTGGACAGCCCTTAGGCCTGCAGAAGGGCATGACAAACTTCCTGTGACTCATTCTTACTAACATTGGGCCACTGCTGACTGCATGCTAACACTAGCAACAAGCTAGCCTGAGGCTGTCTGCACACACAAGCATCCACTAATGATTATCTGTCCAGAGCGACATTTTTGCTCTTTTACTGGCCAGCATATCACAGTTTTAGCACTGCTTCCATACTGTATAAAATCACATGTCTTACCATTAAATTGTTCATTTCTGACTACTCCAAGTGCAGTGGTAGAGTAGAGTCTTGAAGTTCCATCTTTGTTTTCTCCTTCTCACCTGTCACCTCATATTTAATACAGCTGGGCTACTATTTTGGTGATAATTACAAGAAAACTTAAATAATTTAGATACATGTCTTGCTTTTCATTCACACTCTCTGTTGTTCAATAATTCTGGTTCATTACATCTTGGGTCTCATTTCATATTTGATAATAATAGCAATAAAAACATACAAGTTGTTATCGTCAAACAGGTTTTAAACAAACTCCTAGGTTAGTTGAACTTATTAGAAAAGAAAAACATAGGCAAATGCTGAAATTATTACCCAAACTGTGACCTACGGTTCTGTACTCAATATTTAAATGTGTACTCTTGTGTAAAGAGGAATTATTAGCAACATTATGGTGCATTCATTTTTGGTTTAACCTCTACAACCTCTAACAAGTTTGTTTAAAACTTTACTTGACTGCTCATGTTTCTTTCCAATTTGAAATTTATTGTTGCACTGGAGTCATGTTGGCAAATTTTAGCAGTACAATAATAACATAACCACTTGAAATAAAGGCCAAAACTATTTTTTAAAAAGTGAGCCACTTTGGAGCTGTGAAACAAGCTGCACACACAACATAAAGATGTTACTGTCATATGAAGTTGTTGTGGCAAACATGCTCGCAAACAGTTGCCTATTTACACATTAAGCAGATATGCAGCAACATTAGCATTTATTTGGAGTTGTGTTCATATACACTCTCATTTTAGCTTGGTTTTTGGTCTCCTCCAACTTCCAGCCAGCTACTAGCTTTGGCACTCTGTTTGGTGCTGGCATGGGTTTTAGAGCTTTTTCAGCTGCCTGCTGCATCTAAAAACAGGGTTGATTTTGTTACCAAAACCAAAACAATGAGCTGAAATATGCTAAAATGGTTTATAAAGCAGAGGGAAACTGAAGATGATAAATCTCTGTGGGTTCATCACTATTATGTAGCAACCCTTTTCATTTCATTACACACAGTTAGTTGGTCTGTGGTTATTATAAAACAAATTAAGTAATGCAGATTAAATAATGCCACAACAAGTCAATGTTTTACAATTTTAACCCAGTGAAATTTCAGCCCAGAGCAACCAGAATGTCCTGTAAATATTCTCAAGTCATTTTGGAACACATTCCTTATTACACATTTACGTTCTCTTAGAAAGCACTTTTAGCTTCTTACATTGTTTTGTTAACATACTTTAGGAGCGAATCACTCAATAATACATATTGCTTGTGTACATGATTCAATCAGGGTCATTTCAGTGGCAGGGAGAGTCTTGCATTGATTATATGATAACTGTTGTACTCTGATCTGTGATTGGACTACATAGCTCTTTTTACACCAGCTGTTGGAGTCCACATGGTCCACATTACAGTCCACATTCACAGTCAGCTATTCAGAGGTGCTAGCAAAAGGTAAGGGGATTAGTTTTTAGGCATTGGAACTGTAATGTGATCAAAATCCCTCATATGGATGCCCTGACCTTGATCTGTATTTGGCTGTATGTCATGAAATACATCCATTTGATCGGTGTAAATGTCCTCTGAGGCAGGAAGCCAGTAATAAAGAAGTGAGAACAGTATTGATTTTTAGGCACTGACCTAAAAATTATGCCTTTAATAAACGGCATAACATCAGCATGAACATCCAGCCTATATTACAGACAACAGAATGTTGTTGTCTGCTACACTAACAAAGCTTCGTCATTCGTTGATTTGCTTTTCTTCCAAGGATACAACAGATGTTGCCTTGTCGGCCACGACTGGGGTGGTACCATAGCATGGCTGTTCGCCATTCACTACCCAGAGATGGTTACAAAACTCATCGTCCTGAACAGCCCCATCCTTCTGTGTTCTCAGGTAAAATATGATTATGTGAAAAAGAATAGATCTCCAGATTGTATTCTACGGAGCCCTGGAGGTGACATAGAGGAGGAAATAAAAAACGAGAAAAAAATCACTTTTGCAACATTTTGACTTTGTTTTGTGACATAAACGATGGATGTATTGTTCTAGACAACCAAGGAGATGTAATCCTGTCATGCTACTAGCTACATACTAGCTAGCTACTAAGGTTAGCTTGCAGTCATTGACATCAACAGTCAACAACAATGTCCATTATAACACTTCACTTTGGCATGTATTAATTAGTAATGCTTGTTGGATAATAATAATATATACAAATATATAATATACAAATAATAATGTTGGATGTATTTAGACAACCAAGAAGATGTCATGTCATGCTACTAGCTAGCTAGATACTAGCTAGCACACTACAACGAGCTAGCTAGGTTAGCCTTATTGTTTGTTGGATTTGTGAGATATCGCAAATAAAACTCAATATCTCGCAAAACAAAGTCAAGTTCTCGCAAATGAAACTCAATATCCTGCAAAACAAAGTCAGGATCTTGCAAATTAAAGTCAATATTTCTTGTCCCCAGTACATGTTTTTCTTGGTTGGCGCCTCCATGTCACCTCAGGGGCTCCGTAGTATTCTTTATGTTGTGAAAGAAAACCAATTTTCCTCTTACTAATTAAAGAGCCTCTGGTTTGGCTCTTGGATTATTAACATAATTATTATCATTAATTAGGAAGTAGTATTACTTCCATGTTTGTATCCATCTGGCAAATCTTCTTGTGCCTTAGGGGGCAGATGATGAGAGGCTTATTACAGGAGGCTAATGTGAAGCTGGAACAGCTGGTTTACTGGTGCAAACAGAGAGGCAAAGTCATCAAGAGTTATTGCGTCCATGACCCACGTGCGCAAACTTGGCCTTTAGTTACTCTCAAAAGTGGTAGAATGTAACTAAGTAAATTTGCTCAAATACTGTACTTAAGTACAAATGTGAGGTACTTTACTTGGGTCTTTTCCTTTTCATGCCACTTTCTACTTCTACTCCACCACATTAATCTAACAGCTTTAGTTAATAGTTACTTTACAAATTAAGATTTTTGCACACAAAACACATGTAGTTTACAAAAATGTGTTTATTATAAATTAAATTACCAAACAATATATTGGCCTACAGCTGAAATGATTGGAAGATTAAACCCTTAGTTGATTGAGAGAACTGTTAAGATCGTTTCCAGTTTCTTAAATGTGAGGTATTTTCTGCATTGAGTGTTTTCACTTTTAATACATTTTTCTGATCATACTTACATACTTTTACTTAAAGTGCTCATATAATGCTTTTTGGCTTTTCCCCTTTCCTTTATTGCAATATATAGGTTTTGTGCATGTTATATGTTTACAAAGTGAAAAATCCCAAAGTCCACCCCAAAGGGACTTACCATCTTCAGAGAAAACACTGTTCACCAACTGCTCCAACACTGTTGGAGTCCAGCCTTTACTTCCGTGACCAACGTGCGTCACTTTGTAACACATGTTATAATGTTCACCTAGCTGCTAGCGTAGCATGCCCTTATACTCTGCTTCTGACTGGCCTGTAGTCCTTACCTAGCTACTGTGCATGATCGACTCCCAACTAAGATGGAATAGAAGTGCGATGCCTCACTCTGTAGCTAAGACAGGAGGGCTTAACACACAGGGAGAAAAGAGGAGCTGCAGCAATGTGCAGTACAACAAAAATATATATACAGTGAGGAAAATAAGTATTTGAACACCCTGCTATTTTTGCAAGTTCTCCCACTTAGAAATCATGGAGGGGTCTGAAATTGTCATCGTAGGTGCATGTCCACTGTGAGAGACATAATCTAAAAAAAAAAAAATCCAGAAATCACAATGTATGATTTTTAACTATTTATTTGTATGATACAGCTGCAAATAAGTATTTGAACACCTGAGAAAATCAATGTTAATATTTGGTACAGTAGCCTTTGTTTGCAATTACAGAGGTCAAACGTTTCCTGTAGTTTTTCACCAGGTTTGACACACTGCAGAAGGGATTTTGGCCCACTCCTCCACACAGATCTTCTCTAGATCAGTCAAGTTCCCTCAAAGATTCTCTATTGGGTTTAGGTCTGGAGACTGGCTAGGCCACGCCAGAACCTTGATATGCTTCTTACAGAGCCACTCCTTGGTTATCCTGGCTGTGTGCTTCGGGTCATTGTCACGTTGGAAGACCCAGCCTCGACCCATCTTCAATGCTCTAACTGAGGGAAGGAGGTTGGTCCCCAATATCTTGCAATACATGGCCCCGGTCATCCTCTCCTTAATACAGTGCAGTCGCCCTGTCCCATGTGCAGAAAAACACCCCCAAAACATGATGCTACCACCCCAATGCTTCATAGTAGGGATGGTGTTCTTGGGATGGTACTCATCATTCTTCTTCCTCCAAACACAGTTAGTGGAATTATGACCAAAAGGTTCTATTTTGGTCTCATCTGACTCCACATGACTTTCTCCCATGACTCCTCTGGATCATCCAAATGGTCACTGGCAAACTTAAGATGGGCCTTGACATGTGCTGGTTTAAGCAGGAGAACCTTCCGTGCCATGCATGATTTCAAACCATGACGTGTCAGTGTATTATCAACAGTAACCTTGGAAACGGTGGTCCCAGCTCTTTTCAGGTCATTGACCAGCTCCTCCCGTGTAGTTCTGGGCTGATTTCTCACCTTTCTTAGGATCATTGAGACCCCACGAGGTGAGATCTTGCATGGAGCCCCAGTCCGAGGGAGACTGACAGTCATGTTTAGCTTCTTCCATTTTCTAATGATTGCTCCAACAGTGGAGCTTTTTCACCAAGCTACTTGGCAATTTCCCCGTAGCCCTTTCCAGCCTTGTGGAGGTGTACAATTTTGTCTCTAGTGTCTTTGGACAGCTCTTTGGTCTTGGCCATGTTAGTAGTTGGATTCTTACTGATTGTAGGGGGTAGACAGGTGTCTTTATGCAGCTACCGACCTCAAACAGGTACATCTAACTTAGGATAATAAATGAAGTGGAGGTGGACATTTTGAAAGCAGACTAACAGGTCTTTGAGGGTCAGAATTGTAGCTGATAGACAGGTGTTCAAATACTTATTTGCAGCTGTATCATACAAATAAATAGTTAAAAAATCATACATTGTGATTTCTGGATTTTTTTTTTTTAGATTATGTCTCTCCCAGTGGACATGTACCTACGATGACAATTTCAGACCCCTCCATGATTTCTAAGTGGGAGGACTTGCAAAATAGCAGGGTGTTCAAATACTTATTTTCCTCACTGTATATATATATTTTTTTTATTTAAACCACGTAAACCTATTCTGGTATAACCTTTAAATACAATTATGAACCGGAAAATGAGCATAATATGACCACTTTAAGTAAAATCTTTAATGCAAGATTTTTACTTGTAACATAGTATTTTTACTGTGTGAAAGGATCTGAACACTTCTTCCACAATTGAACTTCTCTCCTTTCCTCCAGATTACGCTCTGCGTCACCCAAGCCAGCTGCTGAAATCCAGTCATTTCTTCTTCTTCCAACTGCCCGCTTCCCGGAGCTCATGCTCTCCATCAATGATTTTAAGGTGGCCTGTTATGTGTGGGCTTAAGCATTTTCAAGGTCGTGTGTGTGTGTGTGTGTGTGTGTGTGTGTGTGTGTGTGTGTGTGTGTGTGTGTGTGTGTGTGTGTGTGTGTGTGTGTGTGTGTGTGTGTGTGTGTGTGTGTGTGTGTGTGTGTGTGTGTGTGTGTGCGTGCATGCATGCATGTGTGGTAATAAACATGCATTGGTGTGTGTTGCATGTTATTAGAGTGTCAGGCTATTTTTAAGGTTTGCATCGGTGTGACTAAAAATATCCTGCTGTAAAACAGGTTATTTGTAGTTAACAAAAGCATCAACTAATCCTGGAGGAAATGTGAAATTAGCAAAAACAAATGCTATCATCACAGGAAGTTTAATTTGTTGTTGTTCATTGTAATATGAGACCCTCAAATTTAGCAATATCATTTACAATATGGGAACTTAATCAAGCGTTTGGTTAACATGTCTAAAATGCACAGTGCAGGTTTGCAAAACAGTTTGGGTTTTAAAAATTAAAAATTTATGTTTTACTATTTTTTTTTGAGCACTTTGGCAAAACATCAACAATTTTGGGCAATATGCTTATTTGCTTTCGTGCTGAGAGTTAGATGAGAAGATTGCCACTCTCATATTGGTCGTTAAATAGCCAACAGCCGGTTAACTTAACTTAACACGAAGACACATAAACAAGTAATATGGGGTCTATTAATCAATACCCCACCCCACCTTGTTTTTATATGTTTGTCTTTTTAAGCTAAGCTAACTATTTCATATTTATAGTTTCATAAGACAATAAGCAATTTTCCCAAAATGTTGAATGTTTTCTTTAATTTTCTTAAATCTAAAAGACTTCTCGTGATACAGATTTGCATGGGATTTTTAAATATAATCTAATGTTCATTTAGTTTAGATGTTTGCTATTAGTCTCCCATTGTCAGACGCCACAGCGTTGTGGAGGTCTGGCTACACCACACATGAGTTCTAAGATACGGAAAAAAAAAACGCTTTGGGTTGTTTGCATTTCTTTGAACCAATCACAGTTGTCTAAGCTTCGGACGCAGCAATGGTGGCTCTACAAAGAAAACGCCACATACAATATTAAATGACGTTAACTATTGAAAGTAGCTGGATACATGGTTAAATGTAATTTGCTCTTACCAGTGTATCAGCATGTTTATTTTGTCCATAGCAAATCCTACCAATCGGTCCCAAAACATCCCAGTTAGAGAGTAAATCCGTAAACATATTCTTTGTGAATCTTTACCATCATTCCCTAAAAACAACAACCAGGCATGCCTTGAACTGATTTCACCACTGAAATACCTCTTCTAAATATTAGTACAGTGACAAGAACGTGACGTCCTCCTGCAAATGTTTTCTCTATCAAATTGAACCAGTCACATACATTTACTACAACTTTGCTGCTGTCTCTGCTTTAGGCTCTGAAGGCCTTGTTCACCAGCCGCAGCACAGGGATCGGAAGGAAAGGCCGATGGCTCACTGCCGAGGACTTGGAGGCCTATCTGTATGCACTCTCACAGCCGGGAGCTCTGACTGGAGCCCTCAACTATTACAGGAATGTCTTCAGGTGGGGAATAGTTCACTCATGGATTATGTTAGAAATGGTATACAGAGTTTTGGAAGAAATAGTCCAATCTTTATCTCAAGTAAAAAGTAGCAATGCTGCCATATTAAAATTATAAGTAAAAGTCCTACATGGCCATAGACCGTTTCACTGTTACTTCAGTACTTTGAGGACTCCCTTTTAGGCAGAAACCTTGAGTGGTGAGTAAAACTTCCTTTTAGGGAGAAACCTCAAACGGACCCCGGCTCTTGGTGGGGCGGTTGTGTACCGGTGCCGGTAGGGGTAGAATGAACAGTGGCAATTATAGTCACAATAAATATGCAGGGTGTAGCAGGGCGTAGCCGGGCACTGCAGGGCGTAGCTGGACGTTGCAGGGTGTAGTAGGGCACTGTAGGGCATAGAAGGGTGTAGCAGGGTGCCTAAACAGGACGTCGACAGCTGCGACCATGATTTAGGTGCCACCTTAATCCTGGGAAAACTGTGGGGCGAGAAAACATATGGGCTCCTGGGAGCAAGCTCCCCAGAGCTAGGTTAGTAGAAACAGTTGCCCACAGATGAAAAGAGAATGGAAAGAGGAGCTCAGTGTGTCAAAGGAAGTCCCCAGCAGTCTAAAACTATAACAGCATAAAGTAAGAGCTGCAGAGATATGGAGGGGGCGCGCCGTGACTGTGGCTACACACCCTCCCCTGCCGATCTAGGCGAACGCTGCAACTCCTAGTTTTTCAGCATGGACATTTGAGAAAAATAACTCCTAGATTTCTGACGGTAGTTCTGGAGGACAGGGCAATACCATCCAGAGTAACTGTATCTTTGGATAATAAGGTTCGGAGGTAGTCAACACTGTACTATCGTTGCGGTATCAATATTGAGGTATTTGGTAAAAAATATCATGATATTTGATTTTCACCATTTCACCCAGCCCTTACACACACAAGTTAGAATAACACCCGTCTAATTCTTTATTTGAGCTAATTAATAATATTATAAACACTAAGATCTAGTAAGACAAGTACGGAACTACTGAAGCAGTTAGAAGGTCATTAGTAATTTTCACCAGTGCCGTCTCTGTGCTGTGATGCTTTCTAAACCGGACTGAAAGTCCTCAAATTGACTATTGTTATGTAGAAACTGGTTAACGACTACCTTCTGGATCTTGGAGAGAGAAAGAGAAGATTAGATATAGCTCTATAGTTGGCAAGGACCTCAGGATTGAGGGTGTTTTTTTTTTTTCCAGAAGAAGTTTTATCACAGCTAATTTAAATGACCGCGGTACATAACCTGTTAATAGAGACATGTTGATCATATGTAGTAATGGAGTGTTAACCACGGGTAATGCTTCTTTAAGCAGCCTCGTTGGGATGGGGTCTAAGAGACAGGTAGACGGCTTAGCTGAAGAGACATTTATCATTAATTGTTGGAGGTATATAGGACAGAAGCAGTCTAAGTATATGTCAGGACTTGTCAATCTTCTAGTGCTACTGCATTTAAAGGTAAACCGTTAGAAGTTGTGGGCAAAAGGTGATGAATTTTATCTCTAATTGTTCTAATTTTATCATTAAAGAAGTTCATAAAGTCGTCACTACTCAGAGCTATAAAAATTCAGAATATGGTCCTGGAGCTTGGTAAATAACAACAATTATAATTGACTGTTGGATGTTGAAGATTAAGAACAAGGCTTTCAAACGAGTTATAATTTAGTTTAGGATTAAATAACAGGCTTGAATCAAAGATGGCTGCATTTTTAGTAGCTACTACTGTAGCTACAGATCAAATAAATCTCTGTCAAGGCCATAATTCTTTCAAATATTTACAAATGATTGACTAGCTGGCAAAAAGTAATCTGCACAAATCAGATTAAAGAAATATCAGTCCATGTACTGAATGTTTGACATATGAACTATGCATGCATGCATGGATGAGCACGCCATCTGCTCCATTATCAAGCAAAGAGTTATCTCAGAATAGCTTTACATGCTTACATAAAATAAATATCACTGATCCATGGCCCGTTAGTCTGTACACAACTGCATAGGGACAGATACTGTAAATAAACATCCATTCATTCCTCCATTCATTCTCCCACCCACCCACTCACCCACCCGTCCATCCACCCACCCGTCCATCCACCCACCTATCCAGCTTATTCCAGCACATTTTGGGTGAGACATAAAGCAGCATGAAATTCATAATGTGATGTGTCTACTGAAGATAACATTTTAGAAATCTTCTTAAAACTTCTGTGGTAATTTATTAAAAACATACTGTGACGATACTAGGAAGTTCATTCAGGCAGCATGAACCAAACCAGGACACTGTGCTTTTCCTACTGTAAAATTGTCTTCAGTAAAAAAAAAAACACCTGTGAACAAACTCCAAAAATTCAATTTCTAACTTAAATTGTAGATATTGACTTGATTGTCCATAATTATATAATTGAAGTGGTTGTTTTCTGTTTTAATGTAGTTTCATTTTCCATTTAAAATCTAATTTATCTAATTTCTACATTAACAATTTGGATGCACTCTGGTTTTTACCTTTCTCTCCTTAGCTCCCTCCCCCCTGAGCCAAAATCATGTCAGGTCACGGTGCTGCTGCTGTGGGGTGGCCAGCGATGCCTTCTTGGAGCAGGAAATGGCAGAGGCATGTCGCCTCTACATCCGAAATCATTTCCGTCTCAACATCATTTCTGGGGCCAGTCATTGGCTGCAGCAGGACCAGCCTGATATTGTGAACACCCTCATATGGACCTTCCTCAAGGAGGGAGAGGGACGCAAAAGCTACAGGAACTAAATCCACAGCAAGGCCTCCTCCTGCCCTCCCTCTCGCTTGCCACACCTGGAAGCCTGGAATATGCCTGTGATACCAAGCAACATAGTAATAATGCAATCATTCTTTAAATCTTTCAAATATTTTTTTAAAGAAGTCAGTAGTAAAGGAAAGAATCAAAGCACACTTCACTGGAGAGGACACAGAAGTCAGCAGTAAGGGAAAGAATCAAAGCACACTTCACTGGAGAGGACACAGAGCAGTGTGTTTGACACATATTTAAGATGTTTTTGCACATGACATCCGCCTTAAAGTTTGTCAGTTACAGCATTACAAATGTTTGGCAAAATCTCCTTGTGACTTGTATTGTGTGGTGCCTTTTTACTTTTGAGTAAATATTTCCTGAAAGATTGGGATGTGGCGTTGTCTGCTATACTTATATATATATCACTGGATCGCTCCACTCGTCTTTGGGCACAGTCCTTTGGGAGCCATAACTCTCCAACTCCCTTTATCAGGTAGTGTTGTCTAAAGGAGTTTTCTTTTTTGTATTTTTTTCCTCAGAGATACTCAAATGTAGAGAATGTTGTTGTTATTATGATCTTCCTGTATATAAATGTCAGTGATGGTTGACTATTGTACTATTTTGTATCTATTCCTACACACTGCATTTTGGAATTCACTGAGCCAGGTCTACACCATTTGATTTTATAAATAAACTATGTGTCAATATGTTGGACTACACTGCTCGTTATAATTGTTTTAAGATAATATTAACAGTGGCGTGTTTGAAGCCGTGCAGAGTGCCTCATGCCCCCATGTGTTTGCTGCTGTCTCTGAGCAGTCACTACAAGCTTGCACACAGAAGAGATGAAAAACACCAGAAATAGTAATGGATGTACTGTTAAAAATAGCACAGAGCTGAGTGACACAGCAGTTAATGTAGATTATTTCAAGTCTTGCAACGTTTAGAATATTTTTACATTCATATTCCTTCCCAATGTGGTTATATGCCAACAGAAATGTGGATGTGAAAATACACTGATGCGTGTTTTCATCAGTCTTATATTTAGTTTTAGTGTGCCAGCACAAACACACATCCACTGCTATTTAGAGAAAAAGATCATTCAGGCGATTCATGATTATGTCTGTTTAAAACCAGAAAGAACATTATAAACCATTATACAATACTGTCCTTATAAGGGGGCCTATTGTTTATCATTTATAATCTAAATATCATCTAAACATAAAACTATTAAGTCACTATTTATCGCTAAAAGGAAGTAACACAATGTTGATGGAGCCTATATATGACCCACTGATGATGGAGTATTGCAATATTTATATACTTGCTGTGTTTCAAACTGTTTGTCCGTGGAAGAAATGCTGTATTACAGTTTTTTTTTTTACATAATATAATAATGTATCAGGGGGAAATTACAATGTACACTCTGTTGTTATTACACACACGCTCAGTACCTATACGTTCACTAAATGGAGAGACGTTAGAGTGAGGGGTCTGCCCATATGGTTGGGGGTTCGGTGTCTTGTTCAAGAGCACCTTGGCAGCGCGAGAGGAGGTAACCTGGCACCTCTCTAGCTCATTACAGACTGAGCTACTACCATCCACTATTACTCTGTAGTAAGTAGTTAGTAGTAACTTATCCCTAGAAAAAAAAAGGATATATGCCCTCAGAAAGTTGTTCAAATATTATACCACAATCTAATACAGATTCTTACATTTACATTTGCACTAGTATCGCATTGCCAGACCTGTATCTACAAAGCTGGAGTATTTGCAATGACATCATTAATTATACGTTGAAAAAACAAGTAATTATAATTTAGGAGTAATGATGCAGGAGCGGCCAATGACATCAATGCAAGTCAAGGGCAAGCTCTTTTGCCGCCTTCATGGGCAGGCGAAAATATAAATACTAACAAATGTGTTTTCAGGTAAGTATTTTTATGACCTTTTATATCACACAGATTGGAGTACAAAGACGATTATTATTATTATTATTATTATTATTATTATATGATTATAATTATCAGCTTTTTGTTTTGTTCCATTGTGCACAGTGCTTAAACTACTTAAACAAACTATTTTGTAGGCTGCATATTTGTCTCTGTTTCGTATTAATGTTTATTATGTTTGTTGTATGTATGCATTTAACTAGGTAACGTACATGTTGTTCCACTATTGTGGCAGTAAACTGCTTTCTGATTATGATTCGAAAAGAAATGAATGAGACTGAAAAAAGTATATTTGTGGGCACAAAGTGAAATCTATTTTGCAATAAAATAGGCTTACTGTCAGATTCAGATCTGATTACAACCATGTAGTCTGAGTGAATGTGAGACGTTAGGACTCCTATATCACATCATCTTTACAGTACCAGAAGTGGTTATTTTGAAGGACTACTTGAATGTTGAGGCAAGGCGCAGCACCTGAACGCCTCATTTAAGGGCACGGCCCCTTCGTTTGCACTGCGCATATGCTTCAGCTTCCGGTCTGTGACGATTTGGCTACTCCTTCGTTGTGTGAACCGTGTCCTAGTGGGCGGCGAACAGCGTGCAGTGGCGGTGATGTCAACAACATCGGTCAGTGGGTCAACCCGTTTATAGAGATACTTAGCTAAGCTTGTTCCCGAATTTTATACTAACAGACAATTATCGACTGCAATTCATTAATACCGGCCTATTCATCACCAAGCATTCAGGGTTTGAGGTTCCAAAAGATAACTAACTAGTAACGGTAGCCCACGTTAGCTAGCGCTAGCATGCTAGCCGCGAGAGGAATGTTATTTCGCTTAATAACGTTACAGCACAGACCGCGTGTGGTTAACTGTAGCTGAGAGTGTAACCCCAATTGGATATACTTGGTGATGTTATCAGTGGCGTTTTCTCCTGGAAGCTAACATGAGGTGTTAATATTGTTTGAATAACAATGTTAGGGTTAACTAATGTTCTTGACCACAAAGGGTCATAGGCTAATAGTTACTAAATGTGTTTCTTCCAGTTGGTTAGCAGCGCCTCTCTGAGTTGCAATTGTGGTAAACGTAAAGTCAGTGTGTGGTGGAAGAGCACCTAGCTAGGTGAGGAAGTCCGGTGAAGATGGCATCACATCATTAAAACTATTCTAGCGTTGCATCGCATGTGGCTTGTTGTATTCCAGCAGTATGTAAGCTAACTATTTATTTTTTAAGACGTTTTTAGTAGTCTTACTTGGCTTCCTTGGAATGTTCCAACAGCATGCCACTGGGTTTTTATCTAGCCCTCTTCTTGTAGAGCAATCCCAGGCTGAGGTCTCTGTCTTGTCTCTGTCTTAGAGAGCCTGATGAACCATGATCACCACAGAGGCTGCAAGAGAGTTCCATGCCAAAGAATGCAAATACAAAGAGCAGCTGAAGAGACGTTTATCGTCAGCCTTATCAGCAGACCTTAACAGGTAAGACATGTTCAGTGTGCACTGAACTGCACAGGCCTGGGTTAAATGTTGATCATTTAGAAATTAAGATCTATTCCCACTGCAGTCAATACAGTGGAGGATTTAGTGTTCTTATCTTCTTGCTGCAATCTGCAGCTTCTTTTAAAGGCACGTGAATGGTCTGATCATCATCAGTAAGAGTGAACTGGTATAAATAACTTGTTGGTACATCCACTTTAATCAGGATCATTGCTGTCATACAGATGAATCTTAACTCAACAAATGCGTTGAACCTTTCAAAGGGACACCACCAATTTTACTTATTAAGTTTAGTTAACTTATTACAAAGAGTAGTACTCAGCTTGTAAAAACATTCTATAATATCTTCTGTGACTCTAGAGGAGCTTCTAACGTTAGGAAAATAACGCTGATGATGTCATCACCGGTTATCTCTACCTTTACTTAAGGCTAGAGCTGAACAAAATTCAAAAATTTAAAAAATTGCAATATGGCCGCATAAGGAGCCACGATGTTTGTTAAAGATGAAATGTGTGCCAAAATACCATTAAATTAAATATTGTTGCACTAAGGATATGTCCTTGGCCTATATATCATATTCTGCAGACTTAAGCAAACATATTTGCAATTCAAGGCTGAATTTAGGGAAAGATACTTCACATACAGTACTAGGGGACCACTAAGGTCTATATAAAAAGAGACTTCAGATACAGTATTAGGGACCACTAAGGTCTATATAAAAAAGACTTCAGATACAGTATTAGGGACCACTAAGGTCTATATAAAAGAGACTTCAGATACAGTATTAGAGGACCACTAAGGTATATATAAAAGAGACTTCAGATACAGTATTAGGGACCACTAAGGTCTATATAAAAGAGACTTCAGATACAGTATTAAGGGACCACTAAGGTCTATATAAAAGAGACTTCAGATACAGTATTAGGGACCACTAAGGTCTATATAAAAGAGACTTCAGATACAGTATTAGGGGACCACTAAGGTTTATATAAAATAGACTTAAGATACAGTTCAGATAGGGGACCACTAAAGGTCTATATAAAAAAGAGACTTCAGATACAGTATTAGGGGGACCACTAAGGTCTATATAAAAGAGACTTCAGATACAGTATTAGGGACCACTAAGGTCTATATAAAAGACTTAAGATACAGTATTAGGGGGGACCACTAAGGTCTATATAAAAGAGACTTCAGATACAGTATTAGGGGACCACTAAGGCTTATATAAAATAGACTTCAGATACAGTATTAGGGGACCACTAAGGTCTATATAAAAAGACTTCAGATACAGTATTAGGGGACCACTAAGGTCTATATAAAAGAGACTTCAGATACAGACTTATTAGGGGACCACTAAGGTCTATATAAAAGAGACTTCAGATGCAGTATTAGGGGACCACTAAGGTCTATATAAAGAGACTTCAGATACAGTATTAGGGACCACTAAGGTCTATATAAAAGAGACTTCAGATACAGTATTAGGGGGACCACTAAGGTCTATATAAAATAGACTTCCAGATACAGTATAGGGGACCACTAAGGTCTATATAAAAGAGACTTCAGATACAGTATTAGGAGGGACCACTAAGGTCTATATAAAAGAGACTTCAGATACAGTATTAGGGACCACTAAGGTCTATATAAAAGATACTTCGAATACAGTATTAGGGGACCACTAAGGTCTATATAAAAGATACTTCAGATACAGTATTAGGGGACCACTAAGGTTTATATAAAATAGACTTCAGATACAGTATTAGGGACCATTAAGGTCTATATAAAAAGAGACTTCAGATACAGTATTAGGGACCACTAAGGTCTATATAAAAAGAGACTTCAGATACAGTATTAGGGACCACTAAGGTCTATATAAAAAGAGACTTCAGATACAGTATTGGGGGACCACTAAGGTCTATATAAAGACTTCAGATACAGTATTAGAGGACCACTAAGGTCTATATAAAAGAGACTCAGATACAGTATTTAGGGACCACTAAGGTCTATATAAAAGATACTTCAGATACAGTATTAGGGACCACTAAGGTCTATATAAAAGAGACTTCAGATACAGTATTAGGGGACCACTAAGGTTTATATAAAATAGACTTCAGATACAGTATTAGGGGGACCATTAAGGTCTATATATAAAAGAGACTTCAGATACAGTATTAGGGACCACTAAGGTCTATATAAAATAGACTTCAGATACAGTATTAGGGGACCACTAAGGTCTATATAAAGATACTTCAGATACAGTATTAGGGGACCACTAAGGTCTATATAAAAGAGACTTCAGATACAGTATTAGGGACCACTAAGGTCTATATAAAGAGACTTCAGATCAGTATTAGGGACACTAAGGTCTATATAAAAGAGACTTCAGATACATTAGAGGACCACTAAGGTCTATATAAAAGAGACTTCAGATACAGTATTAGGGGACCACTAAGGTCTATATAAAAAGATACTTCAGATACAGTATTAGGGGACCACTAAGGTCTATATAAAAGAGACTTCAGATACAGTATTAGGACCACTAAAGGTCTATATAAAGAGACTTCAGATCCAGTATTAGGGACCACTAAGGTCTATATAAAAGAGACTTCAGATACAGTATTAGAGGACCACTAAGGTCTATATAAAAAGAGACTTCAGATACAGTATTAGGGACCACTAAGGTCTATATAAAGAGACTTCAGATCCAGTATTAGGGACCACTAAAGGTCTATATAAAAGAGACTTCAGATACAGTATTAGGGGACCACTAAGGTCTATAAAAGAGACTTCAGATACAGTATTAGGGGGACCACTAAGGTCTATATAAAGAGACTTCAGATACAGTATTAGGGACCACTAAAGTCTATATAAAAAGAAACTTCAGATACAGTATTAGGGGGACCACTAAGGTCTATATAAAAAAGAGACTTCAGATACAGTATTAGGGGACCACTAAGGTCTATATAAAAAGAGACTTCACATACAGTATTAGGGGGACCACTAAGGTCTATATAAAAGAGACTTCAGATACAGTATTAGGGGACCACAAGGTCTATATAAAAGAGACTTCAGATACAGTATTAGGGGACCACTAAGGTCTATATAAAGAGACTTCAGATACAGTATTAGAGGACCACTAAGGTCTATATAAAAGAGACTTCAGATACAGTATTAGGGGACCACTAAGGTCTATATAAAAGAGACTTCAGATACAGTATTAGGGGACCATTAAGGTCTATATAAAAGAGACTTCAGATACAGTATTAGGGGACCACTAAGGTCTATATAAAAAAGAGACTTCAGATACAGTATTAGGGGACCATTAAGGTCTATATATAAAGAGACTTCAGATACAGTATTAGGGAACCACTAAGGTCTATATAAAACATCCAAAAAGCACTATGTCATAGGACCTTTAAAGTGGTGTGACTTTTAAAAACGAACTATTTAGGAGGCCAGGAGAGTTTTGTCTTGTGATTTAATTGCATTATGAGGATTTTTAGTGTCCGGTGTTTTGAGAGCATGAGCGATAGTAAGGGCACAAAGTCAGGATATCTTGGCCTCTTTTGTTGCATTAATTTAGACCATTTTTAAAACATAGGCTATACAACTTATAGAGCAAAGTTACAGTAAACTTCACCACTGACTGGAAGCTCACAAGACACAATGTCACATGGCTTTGTGCAGTTCATTGGGTGTTAGATGATAGGAATGTGAGTCTGGATTTGTTGCACTAGTGGTTCATCAATTTGGTCACTTTTCATCAGAGGGTTAGAGTAATGGACATACCAGCATTAGAACATAAACCGCACTATTGGCCTTTAGCTGACGGATTCTTGGGTCACCCAGATCAGTTATTGAAGCAGGACGAGATAAGGCTCACGAAGCACTGCACTGCCTCAGGGCTGTGCTTGTGGTAGTCAGCGGTGGAAAAAGGCCATCACATTCATCTTTGAACCTTATAGGTTTTAGACGTTGAAAAATGGTCTTTGTTGGGTTCATTGTCTATTCTCAATGTTGGCTTTTTTAAATACATACATTTAATATGAACATTTGCTACTTGGTTTGCTAATTTGTTCTGTATTGTTTTTTTCTAGTCAACAGTAATTCATTCCCACACACGGATGGCATGTGTGTACATTGTTTTTTTATTTTAATCAGTAAAGGGAATTTTGGTGGATTGCCGCCAGGGCTGGGAAATATGGAGAAAATCAAATATCACAATATTTTTTGAACAAATACCTCGATGGCGATATTGCGGCAATAGTGTAGGGTTGACTATTGGTTCTTTCAGAAAATATTTCACTATCCGATTTTTTAGATACATAATCACCAGTAATATTGATATGATTAAGTGCGTAAACAGCTAGAACAGTCTGGTATGTTAAAAATGACATCTCTTTACTGTAATTCAGCCTGTAAACCAGAAAAAGACAGCATGCTAAATTAGGATATAAAGTATCCCAAAATCTAAAGGCGATTTCAAGTAGGCAATATCGATAGCATCGATATATTGCCCAACCCTAATTGCAGCTAAATAAAATGTTGTATTGCATTTAACCAGGTTGCTGCAGGAGGAGCTGGAGGCGGATGTTTCTCTGTATGCTGGGTCAGGCTCACTTCAAGCACACAGAGCCATACTGTTGGCCAGAGCTCCCCATGTCCTTCAGGGAGGGACACACAAAGATCCTACCATCATTCATCTGTCTGACTATGAGCTGTCCGGGTTGAAAGATTTCCTCAGGTAGGCAATGAGTTCAAGTAATTGCTTTTTTGTTGTTGCTGATTACAGCTTAAATTTGCTGTTACTTTTTCTACTTTAAGGATTTAGACAATTTCTATTTGCCCCTGTAGAAGAAAGCTGTTGGAACATTTCTTAATATGACTCAGTACTTTCACATGAAGCCAAACTCTACATCTTCTAGTAGGAGATGTTAAGAGACATCATTTATCCTTCTCTTTTAGTGTTACAGTTTCACAGACTCTCTCTGACAGAGGGGCGCCAAGCACACCATTTTTTTGTTTCTTTCAAAGGACCTTTGCAAATACTACTGCAGCTATTTTTAATTTACTAATAAATTGTACATTTTCATGTCATGTTGAGACACACAAATGCAGTGGGGTCTGTTAGAGTGCACAGACCCCACTGATTTGTGTCTCATTAGCCGTTTATGATTAGGACTAGAAGAAAGAGTCACCCTTGATTGGTTACACCACCATGGCAGTTTGTTTAAAGCTTCTTTTCCCACGGCAACTGCAACATTGCTGAGTTCAAGTATCTAGGTAAGATGTTTGGCATTCACGGATTATCCTAATAAAAATGAATTCCTGTTGAATCTGTTACCAAAAGCATGACTTTTAAGACAGGTTAGGCTTAGGTTAGTTTTTTTCCTACTCAAGATAATAGCTACACTAATGTAGAACTGAAACACATTGAAGCATGATACCACAGAACTAAAGTGACTCCAGTTTTTGGGCGTTGGTCGAACAAAAAAACAAGCGGTCTGAATCCGCTTATACTTTGTAAAAAATCTTACGTGTTAATGACAAAATGATCGTCGTTCTAGAAAAAATCAACACTTTAATTGATAATGACAATATTTTTATTACAGCTCCAATAATGAGGTGCACATTGATCCCCAGAGGACCCAAGTTTAGACCCACTGCTTTCTTATCCTGAGAGAGCCTGCTGGAGAAGTTTGGCAAATAGGAAATACCATAAAGCTGCTTGTAATGATACCAGTCTATTTAGCACCACTAATAAAACAATGCTCTTTTCAATTCCTTGGTTTGAGAATACAATTTATTTTTCTTTCTTTCTATATAAGAAAATATGCCAAACTTCTCACTGCACTAAGCGTTCTCATTTTTTAGTGATCGTGAGAGAGAGAGAGATGAGGCGTGCAGAACAAGCCAGGAGGCTGCAACAGAAGTACCCAGGGCAAAATGTGCCCCCTAGAACAGATTGTAAATTAACTTTTATAAGATTGCCAGCCACTTCATAAAATGCTTCACTGAGGAAAAATAGAAAATGCTACAGTTAAGTTTTTGGCTTACCTCCTGTGTCACTGAAGTCACATTACATAAAATGAGATTGGAATTTAAATAAGTATGAAAGGCCTAGTTTTAATTAACCTTTAGAGTTTCCCCCCGCAGGCGACTGTACACAGCAGACCAGAGCATGCGTCTGAAAATAATCCCAGACGTGAGGGCGAAAGCCAGAAAGTGCAGCTTGTTCCAATCCAGCAGACCATAGTTCCACTGACTCCAGGTAACGAGGAACAAGCTTTTCCATTGAGGGTTTATTCTATGTTATATGGCCATTCAGATGCTCCTCCCTCCCCCATACTTCACATTATGTTATCTCAGCCATAATCCGTTAGGGTGCTAATCTCATTTAGATCCCGTTATTTGTTACTGCTAATTGCAGTTTGGCCATGCTATGGATACTTTAAAAACTACATATCTCTATTTGCAGTACTTTTTAACTAAAGGGATACTTTGCCAATTTGAATCAAGTCCGTGTCATAATTGTGTGGGTACTGTGTTTAGATGAACAGTGTATGGCTTCCCTCCATGGCGCCAGAGCACATAAAACAAAGCTATGCGTTTCATGTCAGGCAGACCTCCGCTGCTCTGCTCAGTTGGGTGCACTGTGACCATTGAGGGAAGTCACACATTGTTCATCTACACACTGCCCAAACTGCCACAGAGACACAGAGCTGGATATAAATCAGCAAAATATCTCTTTAAAGGGGCTATACTGAAACACTGAAAAAAAACTGGGCTGGGGTTGCCAGGTTCTCACGGACCATTCCCCAAACGGAAATACCTACATTTCTTTTATTGCCCCATGCATGCACAGCCAGACGTGCTATCAAAACAAAGAAGAGAAGCTGGGATTAGCACACACACAGAGGGAGTGTGTCTCCATTATCTGCTCAGGACTCCCTTACTCCAATTCAATTTTATTTCTCCACTGTATCTTTACATTGCAAATTGTTGTTTGCTGCTATAATAATGTTCTGGATGTTGAGAACAGCCCCTTTTTAAGTGGTTAAATGATAGCTTTTACGCACACACACACACACACACAAAAACACACATACATACATACATACATACATACATACATACATACATACATACATACATACACATACATACCCATGTTATGTATCTTATAATATGTGTCTCCCAAGTCTTTCTCTTCTTCATTCTTGATTATCCATTTCAACTTCACTTCAGATGTTGTTCTTGAGTCAGCTTCGGGCCTTGGAGCTGACTTGCTGAATCTGTACCAAAGGGAGAGCAGTGTGATATCACCATCCAGGTAGCGGAGCAGGTCTTCTCCTGCCACAGGTACAGCTATTTATGGGGGCCTCTAGGTCCCTTATTGGTAGAACCTGAGCACCAACACGTTGTGCAGAAAAGGCCCTATAGAATTCTCCTCATTCTTTTTGAAGCAAATGAATCACAGTTTTGAGGGGCTAAAGGGCTCGAAAGCTTTTAAACTTTGCACATCATAAGTGGTGAAAATGTACAGTATATCCGATAGAGGTTTTGGGTATAGTGAATTGGCTTTTCACTGCTACCTTGCACCCAGCAGATTCAGCACGCTCATGCGTGGCGCGACCTCTTAATGCCTCTAAAGTAGTCATTCATGTAAATGTTCATATTTTGTTTGCCTGTTGCTTATAGCTTTTTTGTTTTTGTTAAAAGGTCTTTATGCATGTTTCCCAAGGAAATAGCATTAGTGTTTTTGTTCAGTTGCAATCAGGGTGTCATTTTAAAGCTCGGAGCTTTGTAGTTTTTAGCGATACCAGCGATTTCACATCATGTTTTGACACAACTTCTTATTTTACGAAGTTTATACACTCACCGGCCACTTTATTAGGTACCCCATGCTAGTAACGGGTTGGACCCCCTTTTGCCTTCATAACTGCCTCAATTCTTCGTGGCATAGATTCAACAAGGTGCTGGAAGCATTCCTCAGGGAGTTTGGTCCATATTGACATGATGGCATCACACAGTTGCCGCAGATTTGTCGGCTGCACATCCATGATCTGCGAATCTCCGTTCCACCACATCCCAAAGATGCTCTATTGGATTGAGATCTGGTGACTGTGGAGGCCATTTGAGTACAGAACTCATTGTCATGTTCAAGAAACCAGTCTGAGATGATTCCAGCTTTATGACATGGCGCATTATCCTGCTGAAAGTAGCCATCAGAAGTTGGGTACATTGTGGTCATAAAGGGATGGACATGGTCAGCAACAATACTCAGGTAGGCTGTGGCGTAAACGATGATCAATTGGTACCAAGGGGCCAAAAGAGTGCCAAGAAAATATTCCCCACACCATGACACCACCACCACCAGCCTGAACCATTGATACAAGGCAGGATGGATCCATGCTTTCATGTTGTAGGCGGCAAATTCTGACCCTACCATCAGAATGTCGCAGCAGAAATCGAGACTCATCAGACCAGGCAACGTTTTCCAATCTTCTATTGTCAATTTAAAATTGAGCTTGTGTGCAAATTGTAGCCTCAGTTTCCTGTTCTTAGCTGAAAGGGTGGCTCGTGTGGTCTTCTGCTGCTGTAGCCCTATGCCTCAAAGTTCGGACGTGCTGTGCGTTCAGAGATGCTCTTTGCCCACCTTGGTTGTAACGGGTGGTAATTTGAGTCACTGTTGCCCTTCTATCAGCTCGAACCAGTCTGGCCCATTCTCCTCTGACCTCTGGCATCAACAAGGCATTTCTTACAGAACTTACCGCTCACTGGATGTTTTTTCTTTTTCGGACCATTCTCTGTAAACCCTAGAGATGGTTGTGCGTGAAAATCCCAGTAGATTAGTAGTTTCTGAAATACTCAGACCAGCCCTTCTGGCACCAACAATCATGCCACGTTCAAAGTCACTCAAATCACCTTTCTTCCCCATACTGATGCTCGGTTTGAACTGCAGGAGATTGTCTTGACCATGTTCTACATGCCTAAATGCACTGAGTTGCCGCCATGTGATTGGCTGCTTAGAAATTAAGTGTTAACGAGCAGTTGGACAGGTGTACCTAATAAAGTGGCGGTGAGTGTAGTTTTACGACTTTATTGTTAAATACCAAGTAATAAGACATTGTTTAAAAACATAAAATTGTTTATTAATTCTGAAAGCTCAAGATCTAACAGTACATTAATACTCATATCTTCTATAAACAGAAGTAATATATAAAAGCGATCTTTCTTAACTACACCGTGGGTTCCCCTTGTACCCGGCCTCTCAGGTTCACAGAAATGCAAGCATAAAGAGATCCTCAAGTGTAATAAATAAACAATAAGTGGTTATTGTTAAATATGGCTTCAAAAACCACCGGTTTGAAGGCACCAGAATACACAAGTACATCTGCTCTGTTCAAAGATTTCAGGGGGGACCTCTAATCTACATTATTCTACTTTTCTCTGGGACCCAAAAAACCCTCCACCCAGCCACATTTGCCAGACATAAAACACTACAGAGGTTGCACATCTGCTGTTGACTCATGCCAGTGTGGAGCAGTCAGTGGGTGGTCATTCAGTGTTGCTGAGTAGTAGTAGCAGCTGGTAACTATGGAGACAGGTTTCTCCCAGCTCATGCTCAGGGGGAGGAAGCTGGACTATGGTTGCTCTGAAGCAGTGATTTGTATAATTCAATTACATTTTATTTACAGTATCAAATCATAACAAGACCCTTACAGATAGAGCAGGTCTAGACCACACTCTATAATTTGCAAAGGCTCAACAATTCCGGCAATTCCCCAAGAGCAAGCATTTAGTGTGACAGTGGTGAGGAAAAAAACTCCTTTTAAGAAGAAACCCCAGACAGATTCAGGCTCTTGGTAGGCGGTGTCTGATGAGCGGGTTGGGGGGTGTGATGAACAGTGACAAAAAATAGTCACAGTAAAGATAATGGAACTATGACTATAAATAGTAGTTGTAGTAGTTCATGGCATAGCAGGGCACTGCAGGGTGTTATAGGGCGTAGCAGGGAACTGCAGGGGCGCAGGACATAGCAGGGCATGGAGCTGGACCACAGCCGGCTGCAAACATGATTTAGGGGCCATCTAATCCAAGAAAACTGCTGGGTGAAAAAAAACACAAGGACTCTGGGGAATAAGCTCCCCAGAGCTAAGTTAGTAACAAGCATTTCTGGGACATGGATGCACACAGATGGAAAGAGAAAGGAAAGAGGGCGCATTGTGTCAAAGGAAGTACCCCCTGAAGTCTAAAATTAGAGATGTTCGATACCATTTTTTACCTTCCGATACCGATTCCGATACTTGTGCTGTGGGTATTGACCGATACCGAGTAATTGATACCAGTGTGTTTTATAAAAAAAAAAAAGGGAAGATCGTGCTGCACATGCATGACTGTGATATTATTATTATTATTATTATTATGGTAAAGCCTGTCTCAGGTTTAACACTTTGTAAAACAGGAATAATACAGCAAATGGAAGCCATTTATTTTTAAATAGAACAGTATAAAAATTTAAAGTGCAGTCACAATATTGTAAAATGCATCACTCACACTTCTCTGAGGCAGTAGCCCTTCATGCACCCCAGTTGGGGGTATGCTGGCATCCCAAACTTGGCACATCCATCTCGCCCATGGCTTTCTTCATGTTGCTAGCGTTGTCGTTTGCAAAACAATGTGAACGTTGGACTTGGGATTTTCACTTCACTAGCATCCCTCAATTGCTTCGCAATCAATGTGCCAGTATGTGACCCTTTGGAACTTCGGTGGCGTGCAGCACCGCGCCGAGGGGTAAATGTTGACTCTGTCCCCCAGTGGACGTTAAACTCAGCAAAGACATGGGGTACACGTCGGAGGCGCCAAATGTCGATGGTAAAGCTGACTGCATGCTCGTCTTTCAGCATACCACGGGGTATTGTTCCCCCTAACTGTCTCATAATTTGGGTAGCGCCAATTTCGGAGAGATATTTACAACCTGGCAAAGGTACCTTGGCTTCAAATGCTCCATTAAGCGGCGAAATCCCACATTTTTCGACTACTGGCCCGGGTTGGTAATCCAGTACAATAAATTCCAAAACTTTGTTGGTTATGTAAGCTACTGCCCAAACATGATGCTAATGTTAGCTTGTTTTTAAGGAAAGATTAGGTGAATTAATTCTTCTTAAGCCCTCTAAAACAACAGCGCTTAACTATTTTAGAAGCGGCGAAAGAAGAACTGTGTCGAGCTAAGCAGACTAACCATTAAACAGATTACTATTTCTAATAGTTTTATGTGGTATTATCGGATCGGTGCCTGTACTCCAGTACTCGCGATACGATGCCAACATTTTAAACATAGGGCATTTCGATACTGCGAAAATGAAAATTCGACCTGGTATCGGAATCGGGTTTTATCTCTATCTAAAATTATAAAAGCATATGACAAGAGATGGTGCAAGGCAGACCGCAAGAGACAGGGTTAGTAGATGAATCTGATGACTATGAAGAGAGAAAAGAAGGGGTGCTGTGTCTGCAGCTATACAACCTCTCCATACGGTCTATTCACCCATTCAAATTATGTAATGACACTTTTCAAAATGTAATGTTGAGATGAATAGTGACACAATCATTTGATAGATGAATGTGCAGATGATGCAATCAGAACAGATATAAATGTGGACTGAACAAAAAAATTTGTTGCTCCAAAGGAAGCATTTATAATAAAAATAAAAACCTAATTTGGGTTTGTAGAAAAAAATCTTACCTCTTACAAAGGTTGCTGCTTTGATTTGTTCATTTTTTACTACGAAAGAATATATTGGCTTCACAACATAGGCAGTAGAGCATGGCAATGAATTAAATGTGATATCAATATATTGAGATATATTAAGAGAAGATTGAGATATATTGATTGTATCGACTTTATTTGGTTACTAATATATCAATGTATTTTTTAATGTTTGCAGAACACTTTAGAGCATGTGTGTTCGAGATCAGACTACAGTTAGAGTAAATATACTGGGCAGTCCAGGCACCTATGCACTACAAATTGACCTTTAAAATAGTTTCTTCATTTGCCATAATCCCAAATTATGTTCTTTCTCTTGATGCTTAAAATTAAGTTATTCATCTTAACATAAGATACATCATTATGTGACTTTGTCAATATTGCCTAGGGCA